>JAQGBT010000214.1:0-66707 GCA_034698585.1 Disparrhopalites patrizii
TTTTCTCTCTCTCTCTCTCTCTCTCTCTCTCTCTTTCTCTCTCTCTTCCCTTCAACCTTCCTCTTTTGCTTCTCTCTCTCTCGTCTCTCTCTCACCTTCTTCCGCTCTCTCAACGTGGAATCTCTCTTTCACACAGATCCATCAGGTTTCCCCCTAATTTTTTTCGCTTCCCACCTCCCCCCCCCCCCTATGAATCTTTGCCATTGAATGCTCCACGTGAAGAACATGGCATTACAGACATAAAAAGAAGTGAAAATAAAGTAGATGCCATACCACGGATTTTATGAGAGCCTCTTAAAGCCCATACAAAGCAAGTGCTGCCGTAAGTAAAAATTCTTCAGTTTTTCTTCAAATTGCTTCAAAAAGTTCCCGATGTAACTATAGTTTTCTCTAAAACTATCTAAAAATACAGGATGAAGTTTGCGGGTAATGGAAGCTTTAATGTATACTATTACATCTCTCGTCCCCAGAAATATTCGTCCTATCTTCTTCCGCTCCTCTATCGCCGCCTGTAACGTCCTGCCTCGTCACTACCCCAATTGAAGAATGTGATAGGAGGTAATTTCACACTATGTTACCGACCCTGAGTCATTGTTCGGATGCCGTAGAGATCCAAGTGTATATAAAATACAATTTTTTAAATATATTTTGAAAAATATCTCCACACCGTGTTAGAATGACGTGACACGTAGCTTGGAGTGTGATTAAAGTGACCAGAAATGAGGGGACTTGAACTGTGACAGAGTAAATTTTGGTATTTCTCTCGCCTCCCCCTTAACTCTCTGCAAGCCACCCCCTCCTCGTGTGAATTGGATTTTTCAACCATGCAAAAAAAAAGGAGGAAGAAAAAAGAAACATGGAGTAGATAAGGAGCAAGGAACCGGACAAAAAGAAGGGGTAGGAGAAGACAGACGGACGAAAAAAAAAAAAGAAAGAATAACACAAGTTGCGAACCATGACTTTGGAAGAGGAGACATTGAGAAAACGTACAGTAGTGGTAGTTTCCATATCTGAATTCAGTGTAGCATGAACGTCTCTGAAAAAAGTGGAGGTATCTGCCTGGTAATAAAAACTTTTTCTACCAAAAAGAAGAAGAAAAAAAGAAGAACAAGTATCCCAAGAAGTATTAGGAAAGACAAAGTTGATGTGCATTGAAACAGTGGCTGTGTTCAAGGTAAAAAAAAGACAAAAGGGGAAAACTTTGTTGGAATCAAGTAGAAGATGATAGAGGAAAGGGAGACGAAGGAAATATGAAGAGAGAAGTCATTGCTCTTCCTTTGACATCCCCAAACAAATGCCTTTATTCTTCCCCCTTTCTTTTTTTGTAACCAACATCAGCCTTATGCTGCCGGTTACGTGGAAAAATCTTGTAACCTGTCTACATGCCATTTGCTTACATTTTAATGATCTCTTCACACTCACTGCTCTCTCTCTCTCTCTCTCTCTCTCTCTTTCTTTCTTGTCCCATACAAACCTTATGGTATACTTCCCCCTAATAATCACATACATATTAAATAGTCTCCTCCGCACTTCCTGTAATGCACAACTAACGTAATGTTGTAGTGGTGATACAATAAAACTTTCTCATCTTTTCTTCCTGACCTTATTAGGATACATACAATTCCTCCATATTAGCATTCCTTTGACCACCAGACAAAAGGTGGGGATGTGAGGAAATATATAGGGAGCTTCCTCCTTCATGAGGAATCCTTCATTGATTTCTGCCTGGGTATAACATACGCCCATATGTGTACATTAAAGACGGCCGTACACCTTTCCATTTGGTCCGGACTTGTTGCTCTCTACCTCGTCAATTATTAACTTGGCTCACACTACCTGCTCATCACCAATTGCCGTGGAGGGGATGAACAAAAATCTTTTTATCGGGGTCCACACACACTAAGCTGGACCATTTCCAAGGGAAATGATGGAGGAATGCGCGAAGGTGGATCTCAACGATTGTCACATGAGGCTGCAGTGGGGATGGGACAAATGATGGTAGATCATTGCCTTCTACAAAATGATTCAAAAGAGGATATGCACGTGCGTGCAATGTGCAAAAACATATTGTGTGAGTCTATAGGATTTTGACATGAAAAAAGTAACTAATGTGTTCGGTATGCAGTGTCTGTAACAATGACGAGGTTGGACAGAGACGACATAGAGAGAGAGAGTGAGAGAGGAAATCCCTACCAATTATAATAGATAAAGAACACTCACTGAGCTTCCTCTCTATCCCTCAGTTCTAAGGTTGGTGTGCTTGCATTGTATTTGCATATACACAGGTTCGAAATGCCAATCAAAGTCCATGACCAGTCAACTCTAACGTTCATTTACAATGTTACAATAACATGTACCACATTGTTTGCCAAACACGAATGAGCTGGAAGAGAGAAAGAGACGAGTTGATGGAGAAAATTGAGGAGTACAATGTTAATAAACCTCCTAAAAAGTCTCGTCCATTTCAAAACCCGCTGCTGTTGATATTATAAGAATGGTGAAACCATTTAAAAAAAACGAAAAGTAGCCCGCTCATTGTCAACAAACGGAACTCTGGTACTCCGGGGCTCATATATTAGGAGAGTGTACAGATACTGTAGAGCTTAAGTCGTTGACAGATCTATATCCCCTCCCCCAGAAAGATGGGAACAGGTCGAGTTTGTGTATGATCCAGGACTGAGGATAGGAAAATGGACGGAGTGCAAACGAGATAACCTTGAGAGAGATGTATTCCAGTAGTGCCGTTGAGTATGAGAGAGAGAAAAAAAAGTAGGGAGAGACGGCTGAAATGCTTCATGTGATAGTTAGTAACATTTTTTTTTCTTTGGAGCGAAAAGCCATACGGCTTTATTTTTAAACCACCACATACACACACAAGTGATTTGCAGTGTTTGACATAAAGACACTCAACGTCATATGGAAAGAGAGTCTATTTCCAAGTAAGCCCTTGGACGATTTTTGGGTGAAAGGATCATAAATACTGGGGCTCTTTCTTTCTCTCTCTTTCTCTCTCTCTCTTTCTCTCCCTCTCTCTCCCTCGTTTCTCCTGTACAACTCTACCCGGTAGTATTTATAGTTCCCATGTCTTCCGACATCTGGACGCCCAAAAGACCAAACAATTTTTTTTGTCTCTTCCTTCCTCCTTCGCCTCTCCCTCCCAATTCCCCTCTTGTCTTGAGTATATCATCCACTCTTTTTAACCAATGTTTTCTTCTGGTTTTTTTTTTTCAGGCTGACAAAGTCTATTTTCTCTTGTCTTTATAAAAGGCAGGGCTCATAGTGATTCTCACCATTCATTCTCACCCTGTGTTATATCTCTGGAAGTCTCCTACTGTAATAATAATATTAAAAAATATATATGTAGACCATCTTCTCATGATCTGATTTTTAAATGGGGGCACACCCTCAAAGTACACATGAGGAGGACAATTTGAGGGATTCATATAATTTCTTTTCTGTGGTCGAAAGACTCAATAAACGCGCTCTTTGGTGGCTAGTAAAGCACTATGGCACTTCCATGTATAGGATAAATGTGCTTTTACTGGCCGCTTTCCTCTCTGTCCATTTTTTCCCTCTGTTTCTCCTATTTCTCTCCCTCCTTTTTCCTTACTCTGTCTCTATTTCCCCTCTCTAACTCTTTTTCTCTCACTCCCTGCCATCTTTTTAAGGTTCATGAAAAACTGCCATTAATAGCGTGGTTGGTGGGTGTGAATTGCTTCGTAATGCAATCAGTCACTCTCTCCCTCTTTCACGCTTATACCCCATAAGACGGAGGAATTTCTCATGATGCAAAAAAAAAAGACTCCCTCTCTCTCTTTCAATGAAAAAATGCTTTCACGGACGTTCTGTAATCTCCACATTCCACCGAGACGTTGCAGAGTGCATATAAATAAATAAAATGTATGCACAGAAATTCGCCTATCCCATCTTCATCCTTTCTATCTGAGGAAATTCCTGAGAAAAAAAGAAAAAAAAACGAGGATGACTGCATCGCTGCAGTAAATTACAGGACTTGTTATATGTGGAAGTGTTCAAACTAGACACGACACGGATTTAGCAAGGGAGAGCGCGGGTACACACAGTGGACTTTTTTTTCTTGTTTTTTTGGGGGGGGGGAGAAGGAGAAGAAAAAATGTATGAAGAGAGGGGAAAGGTAATGATTGTGAAAAATTATGAAACGCTATAAATCCTTGTTTTTAATACATAAATAATCTTTAATAAATGACAAGATCAAAGGAACTACCGAAGAAGAAAAAGCCTGGCAAGTGTCTAATAAGCTCCACTCCCTTCTTTTTCTCTCTTCACTTCTCTTTTCTCTTCTCTTTTCTCTCTCTCTCGTCTCTCCACACACTTCGTCTCTCCTACTTTTCATATGGAAATAAGGAGAATAAATAAGGCTTTCCCACAAAATTCAAGTCTTCACATTTTGTTTCTCGGGATGAGATCCGTGCATAATGAGGCTTCTCAAGTCCTATACATCTTTCAGTGGAGCTCTAGAACCTACTGTGCTTGGGCATAAAAAAATGAGAGTTTCGTCATTACACTCCAAAATACGAAATTATTATGGGGTAATATTTTAAAGCTCTACCCTGGTCAGGATCAAAATGCGAGAATGAAAGAGAGAGAGAGAGAGAGAGGGAAGGAAGGAAAAAAAGGGCGGGCAACCGGCCAGATTATTGACGATGTGAGTTTTGCCAGCCTCCGTTCATGATTGGGAGGTTACAATAGAAGTGAAGATATGAAGGGATTCTGCCGACTCCTCCTCCGATCCCATCCATTTCCATGTTATTTTTTTCTTACATGGGCATAAACAATTTGCATGTATCTATACGTATGTATATTATCCCTGCTAAATCCAGCACGGTAGTCATCCACGCACTCACATCTCATCCACATGGAATCCCATGAATTTTATTCCTGTCTCTACGTCGTGATCCAAAATATGTCATAATTTATCGGGAACAATGGGCGGACTTTGTGCATGTGGGCACACCAGGAAAAAAACGTTGCAAATTTTTTTTAAAAATCGAAACCTGTTGGTTTACATAATAATGCTAGCCGTGAAGGAAAATGGCAATGAAACAAAGGAGGAAAATTGTAGAGTCCTTATCAAGATTCTCGTACCATGTCCAGTGGTGAAAAAAACAGAGGTATACAGCACGTGTTGTTAGTTTTTAGAAGTCATCATCTCCGTTTATTGTTGCTTTCAAGGGTAAAAAATATCCTTCGTAGAGTGGACCCCTCCAGGGAACACACCGTAGGAGTGAATTTCAAAAGGTACAAAAATGCATTTCTTTTTTTTTTTCAATGTTAAACCTCGGGGAATGTAAGTATGGATGGTGAAACTATTTAATTCTTTGCCTTGAAAATTAATGCTTTCGCCATAATCTTAAGTACTTTTACGTAAACACAGGGCTTAAATCAAAGTTCAAATCCACAGCTACACACACCCATTTGCTTACTTAGGAATAAAAGGTCATTTAGGATAAAATAGACAAACACATACGGTAGGGAGCTCAACAATAAATTATAGGTTGCTGTCTATTCCCCTTTCTTCCCCAATGAATCATGTGCCCAGTATTGGCATATAGGAAAATCGTAACTACCAAAAAAAAAAAAGGAATATCAGAAAGGAAATCCTAGATAACTAATCTTTCCAACCACCACAGGGGCTTTACGTTCCACATGTTTTGAAATTCTTGCTTGCACACCACAAAAAATTCCAAACTACTTAACACCAGACATTTGATATGCGTTTTATTCAAATGAAAAAAATATTTTTTTAGTACTTCACAGCCTCATGAAAATTAAAAATAATTAGGAATGTCATCCTTGTTCCTTGTAAGAAACGCGCTTTTTTGGAGGAGGAAATTCTTGAAATGTGTCAACTCTTTTTTATGTAGAAATATGGAGAGCAGAGGCAATGAAGAGAGAAAAGGAGAGGGGACGAATTGTTGGGAGACGTGTGGAGACATTTTCCCAGGTTTCTGGACGAGAGCCGAGGAAATAATGATTATATAGTCCTTATTAAAACATTTTTCTACCTCGATTCAATGGAAGGTTGAGAAAGGAGAGCTGTCGTATGGGTGCATGGTTACAAAAGAAAGCTCGGTGGATGTCTGTGTTAATGAATTGTTCCAAGTTTTTTTTTTATGGATTATAATGTTTACATGTAGAAAGTCTCTTGTTATCACCGGGGGAGGACACAAGTCAGGGAGTCGTCACGGCCAAGAATTCCCCCTTGTTACAAGCACCACGAAGGAACAGTTTTGTGATGAGACCATTAAAAAAATTATAGGCAGGAGACATCATCACAGGAAATAGCATGGAGAAAGCGGTGGTGCCGAGGAGACCCATATAGATTTGTATGGGTAATAATTTTTATGACGGTCTCAATGACTGTGTCATTGCACAAACTCCCCACAGAAAACCAAGGCATACACGTACATATTATACAGACTCATGCGTTCCGGGACAAAAGTTTTTTTTTTCTGGGGGGTAAAGGCGGAGAAAACATCAGCTCATTCTTCATCGTCGTTTTCTTTTCCCCAAAAATCACCCGCCTTGAGAGAAAAGAGGGAAAAAAATTAACTCTTCCATGTCTCCCTACCCAAATGACGATAAAAAGTTAGTGGAGTAATTCCTTTCCTTTTTGATTTTAACCTTGAAAACCAACGTCCTTTACATGACGTCTCCGTTTTCATGTTGAGAGAAAGAAGTCAGTGTGTGACTTTTTTTTTCGGCCTTGTTTGTCTTCTGGATAATTTCATAGATATATCGTATGTATTTATCTAAAGCCAAGAGTGAGAGAGAAAAATTGTCGTCTGTGGAAAGGTTTTGATGTGGGAATCCACATCAAAGTTTCTGACTTGTCTTTTAATATCTCTCGCTCTATGTCTCCCTTTGAAATAAAGCCGTCACTCCTCCTGCATTCCAAATCACGCGGTTTTTTCTTGTCTTTCATGTCTTTCCCCCTGCTGTCATCTCTCTCTCTCTCTCTCTCTCTCTCTGGCTTTCCTTCTCTGACTCTCATTGCTTCTCTCTCTCTAACTCACCCTATCTCTGTCTCTTTCTCTCTCTAAGGCTCTCCCTCCGTCTCTCTGTCGCTAACTCTCTGTCTCTCTCCTTCTCCCACTCTATCTTTGTTTCTCTTCTTCATCTCTCCTTCACTTCCTCTCTGTTGATTGCTGCCTCTCCTCTGTTTTCTCTTCCCGCATTTCAAAAAATGACACCCCGTACACACACATGTCATTAGCAGGAGTGAGAATTTGCTTTGGGCTTTTGGCATCAAAAGCCACCTTCATACTCTCTCTTCCTCTTTCTCTGTCTCTCTCTCTCTTTCTCTGTTTCTCTCTCTCTCTTCCTCTTTCTCTGTTTCTCTCTCTCTCTCTCTTCCTCTTTCTCCGTTTCTCTCTGTTTCTCTTTCTCTGATTCTCTCTCTTTCTCTGTTTCTCTCTCTCCTTCTCTCTCTTTCTCTGTTTCTCGCTCTCTATTTCTGTGTTTCTCACTCTCTTCCACTTTCTCTGTTTCTCTCGCTTCCTCTTTCTCTGATTCTCTCTCTGTTTCTCTCTCTTTCTCTGTTTCTCTCTCTGTTTCTCTCGCTTTCTTTGTTTCTCGCTCTCTATTTCTGTGTTTCTCTCTCTCTCTTCCTCTGTCTCTGTTTCTCTCGCTTCCTCTTTCTCTGTTTCTCTCTTCTACGCCATGTTGATGTCCCAGGCATGGTTTTGCATGGTGTTGAGAAAAATGTGATGTGTTGGAAAACAAAAGGAATAGATGTATATTTTTACCCTGCACCTTTTTGTTGTTCGTTCCGGCGTTTTTTCCCTCCCTTGAACGTCACATAATTATTCTTGGCTTTTTCACACCCAATGCATGGATGCATATGTATCTATGTATAAATGCACCTCTCACGTGCAGACGCACATAAGGGCAAGATGAAAGAGCCACCAAGGCGGGTAGTACAATACATGTGCTCCCAACATTTGTCTCTCTGTCTCCATTTTCCCCTTCCTTCCCTCCTTGTTGCCGTCCATCTCTCTCTCTCTCTCTCTCTCTCTCTCTACGTCTCTCTTCCTTCCTTTCTTTCAATTCTTCTCCGCGCAAACTATAACCATCTGTCTTTGTATTCTAAAATTGTCGACTTGGCCATTACTATTAAGGAGGAAGAGTCGTAAAAGAGAGAGTCAAGGAGCCACATATTTCTCATGCATTGGTTCTGTGACTGTTTTGTACCTCTCCTGTACAATTTGTATACACTACCGTGCAAAAAAAATGTTTCAAAGAATTACTTAGGAGTTTAATGAAATATGTTTTTACTGATATTTCTATGCTTTAGAAGGAGTAAAGTGTGGAAGACGTAAACAATTTTACATGAGAGTTATTCCCAGGGAACAAAAATTAATAAAAAGTGGATGGAAGCAGTTAAAAGGATAGGAACAACTTTGCCTCTTGGAACTTTTCACGAATACTGTAGATTCAAAACTTTTTAACGATCTAAGAAAATGTGCTATTGCCTTTTCGAAACCAGAGAGTTTTTGAAAGAGAGACAAAGAGCTTTTCTCACGGGCTTGGCAATGTAAGGAAATTACGAATGGGTGCTTTTTTTTTTGTGGAAATGGAAGGGAGGAGACGACACCACCGGAAGACACACAATTTGCTGAAAAAAATTGGAAATGCAAATGTTTTTCGAAAATTTCCCTCATCCTCCTCTATATTATGGTTGTTATTGCGGCCTTGGAAAGTAGCACGACCATTTTCCGTCAGTATTGCTCCTTAGTCCAAAGGCTGAAAAAAGTCGGAGTTTTAGCATTTCTATATGTCTTTGAAGAATCCGGGAAAAACTAGGGTGTGTGTGGACAGTGAAGGAAAAGGAAGGAAGAGTGAGTCAAAGGAGGTAAAGCAATAAAATCAAATGTAAATAGAAGAGAAAATGGTGTGGGTGTTTAGGACAAATATTGTACATACATACATCGAAGATGGACGAAAGGAAGAAGAAAATGATAATAATGATAAAGATAAAGAACAGAAACGTTTTCTTTTTCAGGGAAATGTATACGGGAAAATGTGGGCAAAAGTATACAAAGAAAACATCAACTTTTCTCTGTACGCACACGCTCCAAACACATAATTTGGATAATGTCAGTTTGGGCTTGCTTCTTCTTGTGGAGAAGGAGAGATGAGGAGGAGGAAGAGGGAGAGGAGAAGGAGGATGAAAGATGAATAAATAACATAAAAATAGAGTTGTCTTCTCTCCCATCCCCCTTTTTCTCCTGTTGAAGGTTACAAAAAAAAAGATATTTTTTGGAGGAGGAGAAACTCTCCTAAGTTTTACCAGACTTTTTTCTCTTAAAAAATGAATGCTTCGGAAGTAAATTATTATTATTATTTATATAACCCTCTTCTCAAACAGATACTTTCCAAGTTACGGAACCAAGGATGTTGGCAAAACGGATGGAAATAGCCAGAAAAAAAAAGGAGGAAAAGTTCCCCTTGTTTAAATATTGTAGATGGGTTTTGTTGGGAAAGAAATATTATTTTTTGGAGATTTATATGATAGGAAAACTAGAAGCAGAGACAGAGAGAGAGAGACAGTTCAACATATACCTGATATTGGATGGCCACACCGGGGATCGAAAAAAAAGAAAAAGGCGAAGGATTTCATGTTCCGTCCCATATTATTACTCATGATGAGCCTAAAAACGTAGTTATTGTAACTATTTTTATAGCAATCCCAAAATGTTTTTAACACGCTTAGCCCATAAGGAAACAGGGCAAAACGTCAATAAATGTAAAGTCTTATATTTTATGCACACTTCTGTCTAGTACATATACATAAACCTCACACGTCCACTCCCTTGTTTTCTAACCAAAAAATACATAAACATCCACAGACGCATGCATGTTACGGATGAATACGCATGTAAACGCCTCAAAGGGAAGCATTCAGCCTGCATCGGCTTCTTAATTTAAAAAAAAAGTAACTTCCGACTCGTCAACATGCAAAAGGGACACCCGGCACAGTACAAAGCCGTTTGACTTCCACAGAAAAAAAAACGTAGGTCATCGCTTTACCAATGTCGGATGTAAATAGTATGGCAGTAGTAATAGCTGCATCCACAGCAGCAACAACAGCCAAGAGGAAAAAATAGAGGAGCAGCAGAAGCAATAGTAGTAGTAGTAGTGAGGAAATGGGGAATTCTTACAATTACCTTCATGCATATTTATGCCTCTGTTTGAAAAGCACAAATGCGTAATGGAGAGTGATTAAGATATTTCACGCACTATACTACAACATTGTCTCTCTCCCCAACCCTTTTCACAGGCTCACATCCCCAACATCTCCATAAGGACACACACTCAACCCCAAAATTCTCCCTGTACTCTTTAGCCAAATATGAGCATCTTTGTATGCAAGTTCAATTTGCCCTTTCGGAATATTTTTTTTTGGTCTGAGCAAATACAAGATTTTTTTTACTGGGATTTCTCTCTATCCTTGTCTTTCTCTCCAATTCTCTCCTTCCTCTAATTCTCCCTCTTTCTCCTCATCCTCACCCTCCTCCTCTCTTCCTTTTTTACCTCCCTCCTTTATATCTTCCTCTCTAGCCTCCCCCACACCCTCCGGATGGTGAATGTAGACACTCAATTTAAATAAAACAGCTTTTAGTTACGGAAGAAGGGAGAGAGAGACAAGAAGAGAAATGAGGAGGAAGGGAAAAATTGTGTACGAGCCCAAAGGTTTTTATTACGGCATCTCATTTTCGCCGAGTTATTACTATTATGCAATGGGATACAAGGCTGTAGGAATTTAAACCTCCGTGTGCATACGACCATATGCATGTACATAGGACTGCATACATGTGTACAATTTCAAATGTCCTGACTCCTCTCACAACTTCATCGTGGTCTCCTCTTCCCTTTGAGCATGGAATCCGTCTGTATGTTGGTACAGAATTGTAGAATGTTATATATATTTTGGGAATAAAACGACCATGCAAATTGCTTCTATGCCTCAACACTTCCTACGAGCTGTTTCCGTATATGCGGGAGGCCTATATTGTGGGAGTAATAGGAGGAGATGGAAGTTGGAGATTGCAGGGGGACTGTAAATGGAAGAAATGGTAGTCTGACAGGAAGTGATAGTAGTCGGAGTCGGCCACGTGCGAGGGACACAAAAGCCTGTAACTGTACTTAAAAGAGCTGAGACGTCTTGGCATGGAATAATGGCACAACGTTCGTCTCTCTCTCTCTCTCTCGGACTCTTCAGTCATTTACTTAGAGCATGTAAATTAATTGGGACTATTTGCTTTAAGGAGGCTTTCTTTCCTGTCTTCTCCCTCTTGCCTTCTGCAGTACAAAGCAGGGGTGGAGGGAAGCAGGAAGAGCGAAAGAGAGAGAGACAGAGAGGAAGAATCTATCCCATTATGTATTCATTTACTGAAGATCTTCATTAGAAAATCAAAGGTGAGAGAGACAGAGTGAGAGAGAGACAAGACGAGACAAATGGAGTTCATCCCGTTATTTGAAAGACAGATATACACTCACAAAATGACAGAAAAGAGCATCCCATTCTCGCTCTCCCCCACCCTTCCTCTTCGCCATGCAAGTGCTAGTGATAATAATGAATTTTGAATGCACTTGCCATTGACAAAGAAGTCACAAGTCCCTGACTCTTTGGTCTCTCTCCGAAGAATGAACTTGGAAACTTTTGTTTTTGTCTTCATGCACTCATTTTTTGCCAGCAACTTTTTTGAGAACTGTGGAGTGAAATGAGAGGCAGCTTTACCTTGTCATTCTTGTTAATTTGTGTCTTCTAACTTTTCCCTGACTCTATTTTTTTCAGTACTCAAACAATTTCCCCCCCCCCTTGAACTTTACGTACAAGGTAAAAAAAAAGGAAGTTACCGACGGAAAAGACAGGGACTGAGAGTAGAAAAGAGAGAATAATTTGTGTGGGAAGTTTAAAAAAAAAAGAAATTCATTAGTGTATTTCTATTACGATTATCATTAACTCTCTCGCAGAATAATGGATTGCGAGACATCTGCTCCTCTTGGCGCATATAGACACTTATGTATAGTTTCTCTCCATTTTAATTTAAGATGGAAAAGAGAGAGAGAGAGAAGTTGAAGACGACAGTCAGGGTAGGAGCGACGAGGAGGCGGTAATAATTGGGAGTTATATACATAAGAGCTTTATATATTTCCTTATAATTCCTATGTAAAGTAGTAATTCTCAGTTTTTTTTATTTCCCACTTAAAAAAACGAACCTACGCATAATAGAAAAAGTCGGTATCATCTCATTTTTTTCCACGCTCCAGCAAGAATCAAATACGCTGAACTTGGTGGATAGAGCACATATGTGGTGAAAATTTCTTCTTCAAGCTCTCACATTGGGCAATTTACAGAAGAAATGTCTGTGTATTTTTTTTCTCTCGAGCAAAGAAGGGGAAAGACTAAGAGAGCAACTGACACTTTGTTCCGCATGGGATTCTCCCTCCCTCCTCTTTTTTGTAGGGGGGAAAAACGAAAGAAAAGAAAAATTATGAGAATACAATACAAGTACGTGGAAGGCAAAGTTGAGTGAAAGACATTTTCATGTTCACGTGGATAAATAGGGGATGCAACTGCTTTTCTGTCCTAATGAGAATTAATTATAACAGGAACTTTTTTTTCGGTACAAAAAGTTTCACCATACATTCTATATAATGTACGGTATGAAACACCCTATTACTCCTTCCAGCTCCATTTCTTCCTCACTATTGCATGCTTGGAGCAAAATGTATTTTAAAAAAACAGAAACAAACAAATAGAGGATGTGAAAAGTTAGGCTCAATTACACTAATATCCCTGTTAAATTAAACATAAGGAGAACACTGGCGTATTGAGTTGAAATTTCTTTCCAAAAATAGAAGTTTTCCTCCCTCGACCCAGGAGGGAAAATAAATTGTGGGTTGCACATTTTATCTCCTCCTCAAATGTGTTAGGAAGATCATAGATTTTACGGATATTATATGTATATACATACATACATATGTACATGTATGAAAAACCACGGGAAACGAAATATCCATAAGGGCTTAAAATAATCGGAGCAACAGCTGCACCTACATTGTTTGTGGGGGGGGGGAGAAATGCAAGTAATTAGCGTATAGGAAAAATTATAAAAAAATAAAAATGCATACCCATTAAAATTAAGAGCAAATTATTAGACAAATTGACGTATGAAAGAAATGGTTGGGCGACGCTAGTAGTGGCAATAATACTTACGAAAATTACAAAGTCGTCACAAATCCCGTAAAACAAACAATGGCAGATAATCCCATACACCACAGTAGTACATAATACAGTTTAAACCCCAGACAATTGCATTCATCACGGGGCTCAGGCATAGTCACCAAGAGCACGCGTTTATATGGGCAAAGGGCAATATAGGATATATGCCTTCCCAAACCCTTTTTTTTCTATTTTACTACCCGGTATCGGCATCCCTAGTCGTAAAATAAAAAAAAATTGTAACACTTTTTTTTTTCAATGACAAGTAGCGTGCGGACGGTTTTTAAGGGCTTTTCGGCACGGTAAACCATAAAAACATTTTAGGTATAGTTATTAAATGCCACTGTGATGTGTGTACATAAGAACACAAACATTGCATTCACCAATAGTTTAAGCTCCAACTACCTACAACCATAAAATCGTATGACCTCGAACTGTAATTTATGTGAATGTGTATAAAAAAAGAGTATATGTGTGTTTGTTGGACATTAGTAGAAAAAAAAAGAATCCTTTGCAATTTTTTACGTATTTAACAGAGTCCCACACAAACACATGTGATGAGATACTTTTGCCTACTAATCAATGCATTGAAAAATTCCCTACGAATGAGTCATCATTCACAAGAAAAGAATTATTAAATACGTCTTGTCCTTAGTACTACTGCCACCATACAATATTTCCATTATTTGTTATATCCACATTATTTCCTTCATACTTTACATGGGGGCATGAGCACGTTGGGTCACATTACTGTACCAAATTACAAAATAGTAAGATGAAAAAAATAAGCGAGACATACATACACGTGTGTGTGTGTATGCACATGTGAAGCTTTTCTTACGCAAATTATTTCTCTATTTAGTTGTATTCATACATACATATGTATACATACAAGCTTCAGCATATTACGTATAGGATAGAATTAAGGAAATCAAGGAATATTGCATGACTCTGTAATTTGCAACATTCGGTCTTGTTTCCCATGCCATTTTTTCCTTGATGAGCTTCGTTTGTTCCTGTGGCAGTGGTGGGAGAGCGAGAGAGGAAAGGGGAGGCAAAAATAGAGAGATAAGATGAAAGAGAGAGAGAGAGAGACGAGGTAGAGAGTGATGATAATTGTTTGAAGCCGGTTGAACCTTTTAGTTCTTTTTTCGCCTTACTACTCCATATATTATTTGATATAGACACAAACAAACCCTGTTTCATCTTGTTTACCTTGAAAGACCCAGAGAAAATTGCTCCAACTGTAGTAGGACTAGCACAGTAAACAATCTAGCAAGCCGGAGGACTTTTGGAGCCGGCATTGGTGTAAATTAACGGGAATTATATTCAGCAGCATAGAGCCTTTTACGTAAGTTTTTTTTTTTTTACTATAGTCTCCATTTTTTTGGGGCGAAAAAAAAACGACCAACAATTGGTCAAGGTTCAAAGAGAAGTTTCAAATATTTCCTCAGCAGGAGCCAAAGTAGAATAAATAAGACAGCGGATGGCTTTCCTTGACCAGTTGTTTGATAAAATATAGGTGAAGAGCGCCACATTTGCCCCCATAGAGAATGTATGGAATGAGCAGATGGACAAATTTCATGTTTTTATGGAGCAACTGTCACAATATAAGACTGACAATAAATTGGGAACTGGTCATAAAATGAAATATTCATCAGCTTCCTCGTAAATATATGACTTTTCTCCTTCCTTTGCCTGTAGTACTTCCTTAGATATTACGTACTTCCATGACTCTCCAGATCCTACCACATTTAATGGGAGAAGAAACTACGGAAAAAAGGAGAAAGCGTGGTATTTACCTGGAATTCACGTGATGAGGTCTTTTGGCGCTACTCCGTGTAGATCCCGGAAGGAGAGGAACAATTGGAATAAATCCGCTCCTCCCAAAATTAATGGGAATGCTCCAACACACTCAATACTTTTCGTAAATAAACACTTTTCCCGTGGTTTCCCACAAAATTTCGTCTTGAATTTCAAATTTGCTTGAACAAAAAGAAATATTTTACCCGGTACTATTTTTCTCTCCAACAAATACGTTGAGATCACCCTCAAAAGAATTCACAGGGAATTACCGGCAAAGTGTATTACCTTCAGCACTTTAATATTAATTTCAGCTTCCCTTCACACTTCCCCCCCAAAAACAAGAAAAATCCGTGGGAAGGGGGAAAATAAATAAATGTGGGAACACCAAGAGAAAAAAAAAACTAGCACTGGACAAGCACAAATTGAGCGGACTATGGCTCCAGACACCGTAATCTCCTTCCCGGTACCTTCCGTAATCCGTCCAAATCCCAACAATTCACACACTGTAAAGGTCGACAATTCAACCAGATTTCTCCAGGGGTCCAAAAAAAAAAAATCTACCTCCGTACGTTTTGATTTGTAACCATTTGTTCCACAGTAAATAATTTATGAACCGATTTTTTCCAATTCACTCCCGGATTCCAACAGATGGGTATTTTTAGGAAACACGCACAAAACACCGCCAAAAAAACTCCCAGAGTAAAAAAAAAAAAAAAAACTTCTACAGTTACAAAAAATTGTACGAAGACAAAATGTTGTTGATGTTGAAAATGGTTATGGACACAACTCCTTCACACTACATTCGAGGTGAGCGGAGCATGTAGAAAAGTAGATTGTATGGAAAAACTGAGATAGAGAGAGAGAAAGAGGGTTTGAGAGGAGAAAATAAAAATCCTGTGTAGAAAGAAGTTTTGGAGGAGTAGTAGAACAAGAGCCGTATAGAATTCAATTGCTGTGTGTGAGTCGAGAGCTCAAGTGCTTTATACTATAAATAAATAATGACGTGACGAAGAATCTTCTGTCTCTCCCCTTCTCCTCTCACACGGAAAAATGCGTGATGATGAAGCTATGTCCTATTACTCTCTGTGTACTTCTACACATATACACACACATCACACACACACACTCTCTCTCTCTCTCTCTCTTTGGTACACACTGAAAACACGGCTTCTCTACCACCTCGACTGGCGTATGGAGGACAAGGTTTTAAAAGACCATCTCTTTTTCTCCCTTTGATTCCTCTGTCTTCTTTCCTCTGGCAGTATATAGAAAAGTTTTTAAGTTGGGGAAATAGTTGGAAGGAATAATCTTCGTCAGTACCCTCTCGGAGACTACCTATACGATTTTAACCCCCCTCTTTTCCTTGACGTATACACCACCAACGGCTGTTTGAATGGTGGGAAAAAGTGAAGACGAAGAGGGAAGACGACAAGAGAAGAGGAAGAAGAGCAGGCCACTAGCAACACTGAATGCACCCTCAACACTACACCGTCTACATAAGTAACTCCTGGTTATCTAACTCTCCAAAATGCTCCCTCACTCAAAACGAAGCTTTCAAAGAGAGAGAGCGCGAAGGAGAAAGAGAGAGAGAGAAAGAGAGAGTAGAGAGTACACCAACACACATGTGCTACCTAGTAATACGTTTTTTTTTTTTGAATTTGTATTGGCAGTCCATAGTACAAATGTACACGCATCAGATATTAGTGTGTGCGTAGGTTTTTTTTTTTATTGTACTATATACTAGGGATTCTCAACCCTTCACAATTCCACTTCCTACCCTCGTACAAGGGATTGATTGAGGAGCATGACGGGATTATCACACAGGTAGCTAGGGCTTGGTGTTGGGGGTGGATTAATTATTAATTACAATAATTACACACAATAACTCCAGAGGTGTGATTCTCCCTATGGATTTTTCTTCTCCGGGTTTTATTATTAATTAGGATAATTTTGTTACGCACAACTTTGGAGGTGTGATTCCCCCCTGTGGATTTTCCTTCTCCAGGTTTTCTCAGGGACACTACTCATGTGTGCCTGTGTATGAGGCTGTTATAGGTGTGGATATGGAGACTGTTTTTTTCTGTGGTGGGGGTCAAATGGGAGATAAAAAAAGGAAATGAATATCACATGGAATATTTTTTTGGGGGGCCCATCTCCTTTTATTTAATCTCTTGTCTCTCCCACTGTCCCACCTTGACTTAGTCCATAATGGATTTGATAATGCGGAATCTCACTGTGATAACTCATATCAGCGTCTCCACATGTATGGTCTGTTTATTGACTCAGGAGTCACAATTTCACCTTTGTTCCAATGACAGTAACCCTTGGCAGTAACAAATGTCTATTTCTCTCTCTGAGCTATATCTTCTCATTTAAATACTTGCTCATGGGACCCAAGTGACTTCACACATTCTTCACGAGGACGTTGTATATTTTTTTTTTATGTAAATATATTCCCCCCCATTCAAGTCCTTTTTGTAAAAGCCTTGGTGGGCAGGTAAATGGGAAATATTTGGGAAGTTAACTGATTAAGAAAAAATGCAAGAGGACATTGGTTTCAATGTAATATACAGTGTTAGATTTTGTAGATGGAACACTTCTACCCGGACTTTTTTTTCTACCTCTTGTTGCCTGTACTTTCCTTTTACATATTTCTTTCTACAAATTCCTCCGGCTCTTGGCGCTGGTATGTAAATACGTAGTCATAAATAGGCGGGAGAAATTGCAAAATTGCAAAGATGCTCCAAAAAAGTGAAGAAAATGGAAGGCACACGGTCCAATCAAAATCAGTATATATAATATTTTATCTGTGTAATCATATCTTCACTGAAAAAATAGGAGAGAGAGTCCCAAGTAAATTGAATTCACCCAAGTTCCCGAAGCCTTCAATTTTCCCCAAGAAATCAAGAGTCCGGTGGGAGCACAACTCTGTTATTTCTCCCTATGTCGGGGGGGGGAACCGCTGACGTCAAAAATGTTACAAGGACGCCGATGTAATTTGATAGGAAAATATAGAAAATATAAATTTGAAGAAATTGTATCTTTTATAGGAATGTTAATGTGATTTCCCTCATGTGTGTGTACTATATTAATATCCCTTTTCGGAAGGGAAACAATGTAAATATTGTTTTTTTTTATTCCCTTGTAAGCCGAGCTTTTACTATGTATTCTATACGGGTAGATTCTCACTACTGGTGGTTTCCTCCTCCTCGCTTCATTGTTTGTGTTTACAGTTCTGCCTTCCTCACCCTGCACTGACTCACTCGTCCTGGTCTACACATATATTGGCATGTGCTGGGCTCTCCTTAAAGGAAAAAGGACTTTCGTCACGGCTATGTATCTGCGTATATACACACACAAGTACTTTACATACAGGAGAGTCATACTAGAACATACTTGATTCCTACTATTACCACTCCTTCAACTCTCATAGAGTCAAAGATTCCCGAAAAAGTGGCTTTTCCCTGCCTTTCCCACAGACACTTCTTCGTCTCCCGCCTTTCCCACTATTGCTACTACCGACCACCATCGCACCATTTTAATGCTCCTTCCGCGTGTGGCTATAGAGGCGTTGAGAGAGGGAAATCGAGAGAGAGAGAGAGAGAGAGGCACGCTTTTAGTGGGAATGCCATGGAAGTTCTCCATGCTACCACTCATACCCGTACATGATTAGGCATGCATTCTATCCCTTCACTCGTGTGTGTGCACTCTATATCTATGCATATATGTACATAATATACAGCTCGTGCTGCTTGTTGAGTGAGAAGAAATATTTCCCTGGAAGGAAAAACCCGCGCACCACCACCACGACATCCACCAACTTTAGGCGATGGAAAAGAGGGATTTCCCTTATTTTTCCGATGTCTTCTCACTACTACTCCAGTAACTCCAAAGCATTTTGCTGTAGGTATATACACACATAAGAAACACGCGACTACGACCATGCAGTAGTAATTCTCTCTCTCTCTCTCTCTTTCTCTCTCTCTCTCTCTCTCTCTCTCTCTCTCTCTCTCTCCTTTCCCCCTTTTGGAACACTCTACTGGAATGGGAGAGAGAAGGGATGGAAAGAGAGTTTTTCTCTCAAGTATACTACTTGGGATCTTTAGAGGAAATCTTGCACAAGGGCAGCGTGTTGAAACCTCTTTTTTGTACTTGTACTTCCTATTCCCTTCATGGGGTAAGAATTGTTGGAGGAGGAAGAAGAGGAAGAGGAAGAAAATGTAGGGAAGGAGCCATTTGAAACCCAAAGGAACTCATTGGTTCTTCAGGGAGTCATGCAATGCATCTTGTGATTCTTGAATACTCTCCTGTGTGTGTGAAGGCACACGCATGTAGCTGCCATGTAAAAGGCCAAATACCGCCATTTCCACATCACCCGCACAAAAATCCGGAATGAGTGCGTGTACAAGTCCTTTTGCCGCTAAAAGGGAGATGGAAAGAGAAAGAGAGAGAGAGAGAGAGAGAGAGAGAGAGAAAAGAAGGAGAGAGAGAGCGCATAATTGCACGTAACAGACATAATTTCTAAACACTGGTATAAGGTGGATTGCCGACAATACGATTATTGTTATATTCTTATATTCCTTCCATTTAGAATTGAGCCGGGGAAGTATGAGGAAGGAAGACTGGGAGAGGGATAGGGAAAGAGAGGGAAATGGAAAGAGGGAATATGGGAGAAACTGCAAGAGGTGAGATTGAGGAGAAAATCCATTTTTCACAAAAAGTGTAGGATTTTGAGTATTAAACCATGCTTTGTAGGATATGTCGATGGGATGTAATGTTAATGGATCCAGTGAGGTACACCCCTAAACTCACCTTCAGTCATATGGTTACCTACGTGCTTTTTAAAATCCATTAAATGGAGAAGAGCCATTTGCCATGCACAATATTTAGAGTACTTGATGGTGCCCCAACTACTACGGCCATATGCACGTGTATTCACGATTTTTTGATTTTTTTCCCTCTCTCTCCGTATTTTCCCATTGCTAAAAGCTTACAACACAACATTACATATGGCTGTAGAATGGAAAGAGAGAGAGAGATAGGGAATTTTCTCAAGGAAAGCTCTCGCATTAGGCACGAGATATGGGAAGATGCAAGTCTTTTTTCCACACCGTAAAATACTCCTACTACTACGTTCACGTATACTGGACTGGGAATGTGGTAAAGCAATTCAACTTTTTTTTTCTTCTCTCCCTCAGAGTATATTTTTTTGACTGTGGTTCCTCGTCTGATGGTATCTGTGAACCTTGACAAAAAAGCTTGTCTACTATATGTCTTTTATCTTGTAGGTTCCTATCTCTATTATTATTACATCTACACAACGTGCAAGCCGCTTTTTCCCTCTCCCTTCCTCTCTCTCTCTCTCCCTCTCTTTCGCTCTCTCCCTTGTAAGTTTTTCTGGTGAATGATGTAAATTGTGAAACTAGCTGGGTGTAGGTACATATTCAGGCAATCAAGTGCATGTGATGTGCATGTACTTTTTTTTTCCAGTGTACTTTTAATGCAGGGAGACGGGGATGCCTATATCGTGCATTCCCTATATACTTGTGAAACATGTATCTCCTGGCAATTCGTTAACCCCTTACATACATACATATGACTCTTGTAGTATTAAGTCGTAGTAGTATGATACAGGCATGAAAGAGACAGAGAGGAGGAAAGTATCTGAAGTTTTGTAGTAAAAGGACTGAGGGATTCCCTGTATTTTTGCTAGCCTTATTTATACAATGGAACAGACGAGTCCATCCAGGATTACTGGGAGGGGTTGCAGTGCACTTGCAGGAACGAACGAACTGTGAATCCTTTCTCTCTCTCTCTCTCTCTCTCTCTCTCTCTCTCATCTCCCTTGTCCAAGTATTACAAATATAACGACCAAGCTCCAACGTTCTGTATGTGAATGGTGATGAAAAGGTACAGAAGGCTACATTGAAGGGCCTAGCGGCGGGTGCAATCATGGTAATAAGGTATGGTACAAATATAAACATAGTATGTATGTCCACACTAAATCTAATGGCGAGACACCAAACGTGAAAGAGTTTTCCCTTCTCACGAGATAAAAGAGTTGTACACACACACTATATTCACAAATAATGGGAGTACGTTGCATTTTGCAGGAGGAGGAGATGGATTAAAAAAAAAAAAGAAATGCTAATAAAAGTAATGCAATAGATAATGACTGGGGAAAAGCGGATGATTGTAGCTGATTGTGTGCACACACGCTGCACCTTGCAGGAATTTGGAGCAGTTTGCCAGAAAACTTCTTCTCTCTGTCTCTCTCTTTCTCCCTCTGTATCTCTATTTCAAATATGTGTGTATATTTTTTTTTTTAACAACTGGCACTGTCTTAACTCTCGGAGGTTAATAGTGTAAAAGAAAAAAAGGAGAGGGGATGATCAGAAAATGGAAGCATGAGTTAAGTCGACTGGGAGGAGGAAGAGAGAGGCGCCAAGGAAACTATTTCATTGTCAGGCGCTCCCCGCCTTCCTGTTTGCAATAACACTGAACCATTTCATGCATCGCGGTCTCCCCCTCCACTTAAATAGGGGATGAGACACACAAAGGGGGGAAGGGGGAAATTTGTCTTCAAAGTTATCAACGCACGAAAAAATGGAACCCAAAACCTCCCCTCCCTCTGTGTGTTTTTACTCTTTCATCCCAGGGAAATTGGTTTAAAAAAAATACACGTCAAACAAGCATGAATAAATTTCCTTGATATAATAATTTGTTGGGGGGGGGAGCGGGGAGAGATAGGTAATACAAAAGAGGGACAGAATGGGGAGGATGGTGGGAATGGGAAAGCCGGGGAGATTAGTGGAGAGATGAGGAGGGGAGGAGCAGGGCAAGTCCTCCACTTTCCCCTTTTGTACCGGATACAAAAAAATCCAGGGGGCTCAAAAACTGGAAAACCACCATAAAGAGGCCGCAACGCCTGGAAATTGCTCCGATTTTCCTCATTCTCTTTTCCCCTAGTCATACATATGCATCCTATCTCGCGGGAGGGAAATCCCGAGGTTTTGAACCGTATTTACCAATGGATGGAGTGGTAAAAATGAAAAACGTGAGTCAAGAATATGCGGGAAGGACAAACAACAAGGGCACAGAAGGTGCTGACGTCGATGGAAGGAGAGCTATAAAGGATACTGCAGGGTAGCACACTCACAGGAACAGAGAAACAGAGAGAGAAAAGGAGAAAATAAAAATGTTGGAGGGGAAAAAAAAGAAGAGTGAAAGATGTATTTTTATTTCCCTAAAATTCTTGCCCCCTCTTATGTATGGGAAGGGACTGAAAGTGAGTCATCATAAAGAATTTGATAGAGGAGCCATTTTTTGTACCATTTTTTTACGCTCTCTCTCTCTCTACTCTCACTCTCCCACTTTCCCATCGTCTTTCTCTCGCTTTCTCTCTATTTCCTTCTCTTTCTGTCTTTCTCTTTTCCTCACTTGCTTTCTCCTTGCCTCTCTTTCTATTTATTTGTTTCGATTTCTTTCTCGTTTTCTCTCTTTCTTTCTCTTGTTCTCTCTCTCTCTATTTTCCACATTTCTCCCGACTTTGCCCTTTCTCTCCCATTCCACCCTATTATCCATTTCCTCCTCCCGTTTTCTCTCTCTTTCTCTCCGTCCCGGCCGTCGGGCTTCCTACTTGATGGTCAATGGAGCCACCAGTAGAAGTGATTCACATTAAAGCATTATTACACCATCATAAGTCTTGAGACCGGGCTATTCCTTCTCTTGCTCCCAGCCCCAAGTTGGGTCATTCTTTTGCTGTTGTTCCATAGCACAAATGGGAATTTCACGTCATACTTGTACACACATGTCTACCTACAATCTGAAGTTTAATGCGACTTCATGGGAGAAACGGAAATGATGGCAAGTGCACACGAAATTTTAGGAGAAACTACCCTTCTTCTATTCTTCTTTGGCATTTTTTCTCTCCTTCGTCTCTCTCCTCTTTTTTCCTCATCTTCTCCTTTTCTCTCTCTCTTGCTTTAATTGCACTTTCCCCCAAACGACCCTCACTCAGTCAGTCGAATGCCAAGTCCAAGGAGAGTTCCAAGTAATGTTGAGGACAGAGCCCAATAGTGGTAAAGAAAGGAGGAGGAAGAAGAAGAAAGTAAGATTGCATCCATACCACAGAAAGGGTGGAATCTGTGCAGATCCTCCGCAAGATTCAATTCATGGAGCTCACCATGGAATTTTGAGGAGCATATTACTGGCCTTACGTAACTCCACCAATATTTCCCTTGTTTCTTCCCCTTCATCCTGCCTTGAGGTATTCCAATTCTATTTGTTACCCCCGTACTGTCTTTATTCGCCATGTGTCCTTTTTCTACGAGGAGATATCCCCATTATACTTTTGGAGTAAACATGGATATTCAATACTAGTAGTACGAGTAGAGAGTATCAGGTGTATATAATACACTTATGGGTAGCCCACCAACACACTCAGCATGGTGGTTGCTCCGTCAAACTTCAATCAATAGCCGGAATCCTGGCACTGTACACGTATACTTACGTGCACACAAGGTGTATGTAAACATTCCCACATGTATACGACGGTACCCATTGTCGTCATCAAAATTAAGTCTAACTTCCGACCTTTCGTCGAATCAATACGGTTCTTTGTACCTACCGGGCATCCCATATCATTACGTGTTTTTGTGTGCCGGTTTCAACGGAAATTACTGTCTCCTGTGTGTAAATATCAAGACCGTAAACTCATTACAAGGATTGGGGAAAGTCTCTCTTCTCTCTCTCTCTCTCTCTCTTTCTGACCTCTCTCCTTTTCTCACTTTTTCCCACTCACCCTCGCTTTTAAAGTAATTGTACCTGTATCATGTTGGTAGGTGATGTCATTAAATTTTACAACTCGTGTGTGTGCACACCCATACCGTCTGGCTAACGTAATTACCCTAGCATGGAATATTTACTTTCATTAAAGACCATACCATTTAATTTTTCATCCTCAGCAAACAACTTTCTCTCCCTCCGTCAACCATTTATGATTATGAGGAACCCCACGTCGATTAAACCCCTTTTGCCGGGAGACCCCGTAATTTGTCTCTTTCCCCCTCTTTCTCTCTCTCTCTCTCTCTCTCTCTCTCTCTCTCTCTCTCTCTATATATCTTTCTCTTTCTTTCTCTCTCTCCCTTTGTCTCCCCAGAAGGAGCAAGATTGAAGGAAAGTGAGCTCTTATTAGTAGCAGCTGTATTAGTAACAAGGGCAGCCACACCAGTTGTGATGTAGGAAAGCTGGAGTAGGAGAACTAATATTGTTGACAATTAGATTTCCTGGAGCTTCTACACTCTCAAGGCCTTTCCCGGTCGGAACTACCGACTCCTGTGTACCTGATCCAATTAAATGGGGGGGAAGCGACAAAAGTATACCACGAAGCTTAAAGAGGAGTAAAACAGGGGAGGAAATTACCAGAGGAAACTGCTCCGTCTCAACCAAACTCTCCTGCAGCTGTTTTTAAAGCCTATTAAGGACTTATTGTTAGCTTGACTGCAAACGTGCGTATGTATGGAGGCCATCCATGCTGGTGATTATGTTGGGTCAATTTCCCCGTGTCCTTTAACTTACACGTGTACCTAATGTGAAGAAGGAAGGGAGAAAAACGGGAGGAGAATGGACTTGCTCATTTTGAACGTGACTGCGGTTTCCCCTCTTTAAATCTTCCTGAACACGGAGCCGTGAAGGGAAACATTCAAATTATGACTGGGACGAAAAAGGCATGAAAAAAATTGTTTTATTACTGTCGGTCATCAAAGGAGATGTAATATAAAAATGAGGAGGAGAGAGTCGGATAATGGTGGCAGAGATATGATGAAATCATCTTTCGTTTTGTGTAAATTTCTGCTATGCTACAGAAATATTATGCTGGCTCTGACTGTAATCCTTTGTAAAAATGAGTTTTATTAAGGGAAATATATAATACAAAAATATTTAGTGGTGATGGATTGAATAAGAGAATAATGATGATGACCGGGCCAAAAGGAAATTAATGGGTACCCATAGGCTACTGCGTTTACTTGGTGTTTCCCTTTAAAAGCAAAACTGGAGGGGGGGGGGAGAATCTCATCATGAATTATTGAGCAATTACTGGGTGTAAAAGAAACAATTTCCTTTTAGCAATTGTGTAAAGCACCTCATACATCCGTGGCTCCCATCCATGCCAAGAACGCCTATCTATGGAGAATATACAGAAATCTATGGAGAATATACTGTGACTCCAAGTTGTGTGTGTACATGCAAGCTTATGAATGCAAGATTTTTCCCTACCATTCCTGCTGTCTTGACAGGTGATTAGAAAGGATTTCTCTGGAGTTGTGTTGTTATGTGGGAGCTTTTAACACAAGGATTTTAGTGGGAAGGAAGTATTAGAAAATAAAAATTGTTTAATTTTTTTTTTAAATCATTTTCCTCACTCGAGGCTCTCCACTTGACATTAAAAGGTTGTACAAAAGATACTCCTCCCTCCACAAACGAGTAATGGTCATGTTAATCTTTTTTTTTCAAAGAGAAAATAACGGTTTAAAAATTGTATTCCAAATTGTTCCCTAGAAAATACCAGTCATTTTCATGTACGTACGCTCTTGTTATTCTGACGAGACCATATACAGGGGACTGTATAGGACTGGAATATAATATGATTGGAATATTAACATTACTATTATTGCCATAGATAAGATTGCTATCGATAATTTTTGAGACCTTGAAAATGGGATAAAATTTGATTTCGTCATCCTCCAGGGAACAAAACGAGATATTATCCCTGTATTAGTTGATGGACTTTGATGGTTCTTGTTTTTACTACATTCGCCTTGAAATTCGACGTAAACCATACAGAATATACTTTTGAGCGGAAGTAGGCTATAATTTCCCAGCAAAATGGGAATGTCAAGAGTAAACATACTAAGCACACCGAACGTGCCCCTGCGTATTGTGCTCAGATGAGCGCCACTCATTTGCATCCAGGGCATTACATTAGCGCCTGTAGTATTTGTAGCGGCTCTCAAACCACCATTCGCAGAAGCATTTCAAATACGGCACTCTCAAGAATATTATATAAATATAACTTATACTATAATATATTAATATATATATGGGTTTTTTATACTTCATTCGCAATAAAGTGTGAGTGACACCAATGTGCGCATGAATGTGAAACCATTATTGGTTGCTTGTGGTGTGATTGGTTGTAAATGATTTGCATTGCATGGCATTTATTTTTAAATACAATGTGGACACTTATTTGTAAAATTTCGGGTAATAATTTCAAAAATTGGAATCGAAATAATTTGCAAATGTTAGTCCATCGTGCTCGGGAAACTGTGGGCGGGAAATGGGGATTGGTTTGGTTTTCTAAGGACTTGGTTCAATCACATACCCGATTTACCAAAAATTACGACTCGTAGCGTGGGGATAATGAGTATTTCGTAAATTTACCGAGATTTGTCGAATTTTATGAAAGGCTACGTCGAGGGAAGAAAGAGAGTCTAGTTGTATTGATATTTTTTTTATGGGCCTTGCTTTATGCGAGTGGAAGGGAAGAGATGTTCATCTTGTGGTAATCATGTCGTAGGAATATGCTAATCATTCCCCACACAAGTCTTGAGGAAGAGCATAAAAATGTGTTATGTCGACGGGAACGATTACCTCCGTACCACATCTTTTAACCACAAAAGAGAACCAAAAATAATGGAGATGAACCTATGTAAAAAGCAGAGGGAGAGAGTCATAGAGCCTTGAACTTTGCCAAAAAAGTTTGAGTAGCACAAGACAGACTTTCCAGGGGAACCTTGCAGGACATTATTAAGTTACGCTTTTCACAGTTGACATGAATGCCCATCAAAATAATGAGCTTCTTCTTTTCTCTCCTTGTCTCTTTCTCTTTGGTAAAAAAAATTTGAGAAGAGTAAAGGAGCATTTTTTCCGAGGCTTCATGACATAATAAACGAACCGTTTTTTTTCTTGTTTTAGCTGGATATGCCATAAAAAAAAATGTGACACACAACCACACCCTTGTGATTTTTACCAAATTTTCTCGTCCTGTCAGCGTTAAAAATGTCTACTTTTTAAAAATTATTTTTTTCACCAATTCTCTCATTGCAGGCAGTTGCCTGCATTGTTTTGACGACGGCAATGATGCAATGAAGAGTTGGGACTTTTTTTTTTGTACACAATCATGAAATTGTGTGGTTTCAGTGGAAATTGTTTCCTCTTTTCATTGTCGGAGCAATCGCCTCCGCTGTCATTATAAACGTGTACATATGTTCCAAGTGAATTGTTGAATCCGTCATGAAAATATTTATAATTTCCCCATTTTACAAGCACATTGTGCAGATTAACTTTGCCTTATGATATAGCCTATAGGCTCAATAGTTGTAATAATTTCTTTTCCATATAAAAATGACGACGCCACCCTTGTGTTTTGCATGCTAAATTGTCCTGCCATTTTTCCGAGGACATAAAACACCTGAAATGAATTGCCACTAAACAAATAAATAATGCACACACGTCATAAAATCCATTTTCATTTTGTGTGAAAACGCCTGAAAACTAACAGGAATTTCCTGTTGGCCATCAGTCGAACAACGAAAAATCCTCTGGAATATTATTGTGTACATGGCGTGTACATTTTATATCCCTATCCTCCTCCACTGTATAAAAATCCTTTAAAAGGGCAGAACGAGAAATTGAAGGGTTAAAGAGGAAATTTTTAACAGATTGCAGGTACAGAGTTATCCTACGTTGGGAATGATCCCAATATTTCTTCCAATCCCCCAAACCAACATCTTTGGGGCCATGCGTGAGTGAGCATGACAGACAGAACTAAAAGTTTTTGGAAGGAAAAGTTTTTAGGGTGAAGAAAAAAAGTTTTCCCCCATTTAAATGTATAATGAAAACCTCTTATACTCTGCTCCACCTTATAACGACTAGTTTTTTTTCTTTAAATCCCAGAGGCAATCTACCCGTATCTGCGTGGAAGTCTTGAGAACAAAATTTTTTCTTTGAGTTTATTTTTCCACCAAAAAAGTGATGAAACTCAAAAGTGAGGCACAAGTGGTCCGTTTTTTTTACTTGATTTTAGATGAAAAGACTCAACAACAAGAAAATTACTGAAGGGAACTCTTTCCTTACAATCAGAGGGATAAATATGTTGGAGTAAATCTCCACAATTCCTGAGTATATCAGTCTTCCCAAGGAGATAATAGAATCCATATAAAATCGTCCAAGGTATACTTCCTCCGAATGTATTTTCACTTACTCGAGATCCGCCCACAAAACAGATTTTGGGGGAGGGTATAACCCTTGAAGTATTTGTAGAACATACGAAATCTATAGATCTAGAGCAATTACACAACTGTACATCCTCTGTGGTTCGAAAAGGAAAGAATTCTAATGTATTAGAGTCCCACGAAGGAACATTTCTGACCAACTAAATTGCATTGTACCTCTAAAGTTGTCGAATAATTAATGCTTGCCCTTTAAAAAAAACTTTCTTCCCCTGGTATATGGGCTGGATTTAAGAGATAACTTGGTCGGAATTGGAATTAGAACAAAATGTATTTGGTCATAAAGACTTTCTAGGCATCGAGTGAAGGGAAAAAACTTTTTGATCCTACAAGTTGTGAGTCCTTACACGGCCGTATAGATGCTTGTATGTATAGATGCGTATATGTTATATAAATTCAAGGTTCAAAAGGAGAAAGAAACTTACCCGGAAGCATTAGAGTCAAGGGAATCATTAGGGTCGGAACTCGCAGATTTGATCGTTCCATTGGTTAAATTGACTCCGTTTCCAGTCTTGGTGGTTTCAGGCTCTTCCAGAACTGGACTTTCAAAAATTAGCGTCTCCACCATCGACCCTTTGGAACTTCCGAAGGAAACCCTAGTTTCGGATTAGGGAAAAAAGAGAGGGAAAAAAAAGAATATTTATTACAATGCCATTTCATTTAATGTATCCACATACAAAGTACAAGACATACATACATCACATTTCCAGGGGAAGTGCACATGCAAGGCTGACATTAGGCTTACAATTAAATGGTACGGCCACAGAAATGCATTTTCCTGTGGTAAACACGCATGTGTATATTTTTCTTTTTTTTTTACGAAACAAAAAAATTTGTCATAACACGAAAAGATCAAATCCAAATGCTTTTTCGTTTGCTATAGGTCATTGGAGGAGTACATATCTGTTGATTATACTATATTCAATGCTTGGTAATATGGCCCTTCCCTTCTAACTTCCCTCTCCTTTGCCCTCGTTTGTCAACGTTTTCTGGAGTCTAATTTTAAGGCTGATGTGAGGGTAATTGGAATGACTTAATCTGATTTTGATCTCCCTATCTTTACCGCAGTCATCACGGGATCAGGAGGGGGCTTCGTAAGAAAACATCTGTCAAACTAGCGTCATCCTCCGTGTCAGTCATTTTCTCTCAATAACTCAATGCTATAATAACTGTGTCATCGACAATAATACTGTGATAAAACTGCGCATCCCTGCATTCTAGAAGGCTTCCTAAGAGCGGCTGCATCTAAAACAAAGACAAAGGCGGTTCGCTCACAAATGAAATCATTCTTCTAATTTTAAAAATTAAATACCCACACAAGGAATGCTGATGACATGATTTTAGCTGTTGGAAAATATATTTCAAGGCCGAATTTGAATGAAAGACGATAGCGATGATGCATGCACATTTTCACCCCTTGAAACATATTCTGCATAATAAGACATGTGAGAAACAAGCTATCGCACCAACGACCAAAATACTGAATAATGTCTGTTGTAATACCCAGGAAAAATAAATCCACAAAAAAAAACATGGTACAAAAACAATGGAATTGTGTAAAAGTTGCTGGAAAAAGTAAATAGTAGTAAATACCCTGGGAAGGAAAAAAACGGGACACAATATGCACATTATATAGAGGTAGAAGGAAGCAGGGTAGTGCGCAAAATGAAAAAAAAAAGCAATTGAGGAATTAAAGGAGCAGAAATGAAGGAGGGGGAAATATTATGGAGTAAACAAATTAAAAGTATATAGAGGAGAAAGGAAGGACGAATCATTACGTGCCTCTTGAGACAAATGAATGCATGTACATATTTAGATGTTAAAAAAAAAGGTTGTAATGCAAAAGGTAAAGTCCAACCTCATTAATTTTTAGGGCTCCCAAACACCGCAGCACAACTTGCTCAAGTTGTTGCTTGTAAAGCACTAAGTAATCTCAAGCCATAAACAAATACTGAGCAAGGTTAAAAGTCTTAAAAGAATTTTTTTCTTAATACCACAAGAATGTCGAAAGTATACATATATGTATGTACACGGGTGAAGATCAATGCAACTGCACTTGCTATACTTAAGCAGGGTTGCAAATGAGAGAGAATGTGCGAGAGCGAAAATCTACATGTTCATATACCTACCAAATTTTTTCCGCTTACTAAATTATGCTAAAGAGGAGAGGGGACAGAAATGGAGGCAGGAAAATGGTAGAGATGTAACGACAACAAATTAAGGAGAGACGAGAGACAGCAAACCAAGGCTGAATTGTAACCGGGAGAGAAGACTGAATGCAAGACAAAGCTAACCAGTAAGAGAGATGGGAAAAACACTATATCTGAGAAAAATAAAGAGAGACGCCAAAATTGAGGGAAAAATGACGGGGAGTTAGAGAGAGAATTAAAAATTAGAGAAACGAGAAATAGAAACAGAGACAGAGTGAGGAAAGAAATGAAAATGACAGAGAGAAAATAGAAATCCAATTAGTGAGCGAAATATAGGGAGAAATAGACAAAGAAGAGAAATAGTATAAATAGTGAGAGCTTGGATAAGAGAGAAACAGAAGGTCGAGCGGAAAAGGGAATGGATGAGAGAGAGAGAGGCAGAAGAGAGAAATAGAAGGAGAAAAAGTGAGAGGGAGCGAAGAGAAAGAGAGAAATGGTGACGGCGAAAGACAGAAATAGAGGCGAAAGGGAATGAGAGAGAAAGAAGGAAAGAGTAAATCAGAGAAGAATCGACGTGCGTAATGAATAAAATTGGAATGCAAAGCTGACGAAGGAAAATGACGACAACTCATATTTGCATGTGACAACGACATAACTTTTACATTAATCTCATTAAGAAATCTTCTCGCCAAGCTTATATAAACAAGAAACTCCGCACAACGTTGCATATTCTAAAAACTTGATCAATATTGGATGACACGAGAAAAAAAAAACATCCCCATAATTTCTTCCGCATGGAGAAATATCTACCCACTTGGCAAACTAGGAGGGAATGTTTCTCTGAGCAGAGAGGCAGGAGAAAGAAAACATCAACATTGAACCGGAGTTAAAAAAAAAAAGGTGCGAGAGTGTCAACTACCAAGAGCGTACATGTTTCCATAAGTATTTTAAACAACAACAAGGGGCAAAAACAACAAGTAAAAAATTTGGAAGAATTGGCAAACAGGAGACTGTATACAGATACAAGTGATACATTCCACTAAAAGCCTTTGGAACCTCCGGTATGGGGAATGAGTTTGCCAAAAAAAAAAAAGAATTTGGCAAAGGGAAAATTCACAAAGTAAATTCCAAGGCATGAGTGAAAGGCCAGGAATGATAGGGAGGGAGTGAAAGGAGTTAATAGAGAGAGAGAAAGAGAAAAAAAACCGGGTGAAAGGAGGGACAGAAGGACGTGGTCGAGTCTCTAGAGGAAGGAGTGAAAAACAGGAAAGTTGGAGTTGCGACCGCCTCCGCCAGAGGGATCTCATTCCCCTCTACATCCGATTCTACCTCCCGCTCACATACTCTTGCACCCTCCTCAATCTCCTCCACAAACTCTCTCCTTCTAAAGTCCTCATCCACAACTTGTCTCATCACGTTCCCCTACATTTTTCTCTGTCCAAACACGCACCCAGGAACTTCTTTTATCGGAGATGTCAAGACGGGGGAAAAAAACTTCATCATCAAAAGTGACTGGTAGAAATCCCCTTCTCACAGGATTTCATAATCCGGTCAAAATGAAATTCCCTTCTTTATATAACAATAATAATCCCCATTCTTCCTCTCTCGTTCACCCCTTGGAAATATGAGGGTAAAGAGGAGCTTGAGGAGAGGGAGACTGTCTGGCCCTTCCATGACAAAAGAGTATATCTATTTGTTTTGTACCCAACACACTGGTGTGGGGCCTTTGTAAAGTAAATAACTTCCCTTGGTACCTCGTGGCTGCTCATGGGACTGTTATTATTATTATTTATTACATAAATTGCTTGGAGGGACAAGGCCTTTCATCTCCAACGTCTCTCTTTCTCTTCCTATTTCCCTCCCTCCCTGCTCCTTTCCTCGTGCTTTCACCTATTTACACACTTCCACTTCGTTTCCCTCGACAAAAGTACGGGAGAAAGTTCAACCTGGCCTTGGTACATTTGATGTACGTATGTATAAGAAGTGGTTACGTTTGCAACAGTTTCGTAATGACTATTTCTCTGTTTTTATTTGGGAGATGATGAAAACCATGGCGTTCTCATCAACATCTCTGTAGGAAGAGGAGCATGACGATCATAATCAGGAGGAAATAAGTAATGGAAGACCCGGCCCCACGCCCGGCCTCCTTCGGGCAAGGGACGGAAATGGGAACCGGGAAGACACGCGCTCCACGCTCCCTCGCTTTTTGCCAACGCAGCGAAGGCTGAATAGTTACAAGAGGAAATTAGGAGGTACAGACATACTTACATACATACGTATGTATGCATGTGGGAACAAAATAATTGTAGAAACCTAGCAGTAAGAGCAAGAGAGGGAGCAAGTGAAAAAGGGACAGAGAGAGAGAGGGCAAGTGAAAAAGGGACAGAAAGAGAGAAAGCAAGTGAAAACGGGACAGAGAGAGAGAGCAAGCAGAGAACGCGAAAAAGGGACAAAAAGAATGAGAAAGATAGAGATAAAGTGACAAAGGGACAAAAAGAATGAGAAAGGTAGAGATAAAGTGACAAAGGGACAAAAAGAATGAGACAGATACAGATAAAGTGACAAAGGGACAGAACAACAGCGACAGAGAGAGAGAAAGAAAGAAAGAGAGAGAACGACAGAGAGAGAAAGAAACAAAAAAAGAGGTAACAACAGAGAGAGAAAGAGAGAGAGAACAACAGAGAGAGAAAGATAGAGAGGGAGAATTAAAGAGAGAGGGAGAAAGAAAGGGAGAGAAATAAAGAGAAAGAAATAAAGAGAGAGAGAGAAATAAAGAGAAAGAAAGAAAGAGAGAGAGAAATAAAGAGAAAGAAAGAAAGAGAGAGAGAAAGAAAGAAAGAGAGAGAGAAATAAAGAGAAAGAAAGAAAGAGAGAGAGAAATAAAGACAGAGAACGACAGAGAGAGAAAGAAACAAAAAAAGAGTGAACAACAAAGAGAGAAAGAAACAAAAAAAGAGTGAACAACAGAGAGAGAGAGAGAGAGAGAGAGAGAGAAATAAAGAGACAGAAAGAAAAAGAGGGAGAATCAAAGAGAGAAGTAAATTGTGAGAATCAAAGAGAGAAGTAAAAGAAGGATAATCAAAGGGAGAAGAAAAAGTGTGAGAAACAAAGAGAGAGAGAGAGAGGGAATTAGAAGGAAAAAGTGGGAGACCCTACGTGGAACAGAAACTACGGTCAAAGACTCTTGCCGTACCTATTTTTCGGGAGAAAGTCGTAATGAGCGCGGCATGAAAGAGAAGTGTAGGGAAAATCGAAAGCTTTTGAGAGCCAAGTGGTTTCATATGGTAAAGAGTGGATGTAATTATAATGAAAATGGTTTTGCAAACGAGCACTGCTCAAGCAGCTCTTGTCACGTCTAGAGGAAGTGTAGGAGGAGAAGGAGCAGAAAAGAAAGAGTGTGAAAGGACGTCAAGGGGTGTAAAGGAAGCAAATGAGAGAGGTTTTTTGGGGGGAAGGAGCCACCATACATTTGCCGACATTAGTATGAGTCCCATAGAAAATCAAAGGGAGACGAACCTTTTCAATCCGGTCTGCTTAGTTCCATTAGTTAATTTCCCGTGTTTTGAATGCGAGGTGGAAGTGATGGTGGTTGGGGGGGTGGAGGTGGGTGGGGGTTGGGAAGTAGTGGAGGAGGCGGAGGAGGAGGCATTGACCCCTCCAGGGGAAGCCTCGGGTGGGTCGGTGGTGGAAATGTACAGATTGGTGGGGGTGGACATATTCGTGTCCAGAGACGCCGTCTCATCCCCAGCCATGAGCGGGGACTCGTCCGAGTCTTGACTCCAGTCCTTCAAATGGGCACCGTTCCTCTTCTTCTTGGAATTGACTTGTTGTTGCTGTTGCTGTTGCTGCTGCTGCTGCTGCTGCTGCTGCTGCTGCTGCTGCTGCTGCGGCTGCTGCTGCTGCTGCTCACTTAACACTTTATTATTGTGAGAACCCCCACGACCATTCTTGAGGTGGGACTTGGTGGGGGAACTCCCATTACTGAGGAGTGATGTGTGCTCCGAGGTGTCCTCTTGATGCTCATGATGATGATGATGACGTTGTTGATGATGGTGATGATTGGGACTGTCATTAGTTGACTGCAAAAAGTTGGCATTGTCCGACTCATTCCCATTGTTGACCTCCTCTAAAATGCTATTCATGGCTAGTCCGGTCTCTTCGGCAATAATACTCAAACCGGTGAGATTGTTGAGGGTGTTATTAGCACTGTTCAGAGTGTGCTGATGATGGTGATGATGAGGATTATTATGGGACTCTCGAATTGTCTCCTCTTTCACGCTATGTATCGTATTGATGTTGGGCTCCGTGGAGAAGGCTAGCATCTTGTGCCGACCTCCTGCGTCCGACACATGGACCATTCCGCTGTGAAAATTCCAACTGAATAACAACCAAAATAGTACAACAGAACAATTTGGGGCTCCACGACACACTCCAGGATGCTTCCTTTTAAATTATTTCCGATTGCACTCCTTTTTTTTTGTCAAGGGGGTGGGATGGGTAATTTTTTACTTTTTTTTTCTAGGAAGCACGACGTGACAACTATTTATTGACCTCTTTTTTTTTGTCTCACCTGGTCGATTTTTTTAGATATACATCTATATATTGTTTTGGCAATAGTTTTTTTTGTCCCTTTTTTTATAGGAGGTTGCGAAAGTCTCACTGGGGAAATACTTTCTCCCACGTGGCACTTCCCGACTCACTGTGGACACGGACAGAGGGAATGTGTAACTTTTCCCGTTCTCGATTTCTCTCAGTCACTCTCCGTGTGATTGGTGGGTCCGATAGTTTCTTCTTAATGTTTCACGACATTTTTTCCCTCTATTTTTTTCCTTCTTTGTCGACAATCTTTCACTCACCACTGAAAATCACTTTTATTTTTTTATACGTTGTTATACTCTCAAGTTTCTTCCTTTGATGCTCCTTCCCCTCTTTTATAAGTTTCTCCTCTTTCTCTTTGACTTCTTTAACTTGTTTTGCACTGGAACATCCCGTGATTTCACAACCGAAGCACTTTGGTATGTATTTTTAATAGGAGAAAAAAATTGTACGTATACTGGATTTTTTTTTTTTTGCTTTCGGATTTCTTAAGGATATATTCTTCACAAAGAATACTTCCTATCTTCTCCTCCTTGAACAGAGCATGTAAACCGGAAGAATCCGGATTTATCTCCCCTTCCAAAGTATTCTTGTAGGGGAAGGACGGGGTAGTTTATGGGGTATTGAAAGGCTGCGATTAAAGGAGGAAAATAGATTACAAGCAAATCTGTCGGCAATTTCAATTTTTTCCTCTTCCTTTTCCCTCCACTGAATTTATGCTGAATACACGCTTCAATAAAAGGACAGCAAAAGATGTGTGTCTCTGCGATCCGAGCGTAATTTTTCCCCAACACATATATTGGTCCGTCTCACTGCAGCACTCCTGATATCCCTTGAATTCCTTCACTTTTAAATTGGAGATACACAGTGACAGAGAGAGAGAGAGAGAACGGAGGAAGGAACAGTGGTGGAAAAAATCCCGAGAAAAAAAAAGTCTTTTGTGATTGCACAGTAAACTTCTTGTGAAGAGTGAAAGAGAGGAAGGGGGAAAAAGTTTCGTTTTTTCCTTCCGGGGCCAGATAGAAAAAAATACACGGTATATGGCACTAACTGGGAAGAATGGATGTTGTCTTTTAAGGTGGAGTAAAAGGATTGAAACTTCTCGTCTGCTGTTTCTCCTCAAGTTCCTTCGTCTTCTTGGCCGTCCTTTCCCCTTCCCTTCCTTTATTTACTTCCTCTTCAAAGTCTTTGATCCAGGAAGAAGAACCTAGGAGAAGTCGGAGGTGGTGGGAGAAGACAAGCACAAGTAGTAGTAGTCGACCAAGGAATAGTGGTGGATGTGCCGTTTCATATGGGGCATGACGGAATTCTCCCAGAAAAATTCTTTTGTGGAAACTGCAAAGAGAATAAGAAAAAAACGGAGAAGGCATGAGTGAGGTGATTACTCAATGACATGAAAATGCTTCTCCTTCACGGAATTATCACATTTCTCCCCTGTACCATTTCCCTCTTTCATTTCCCTCCCCTCCTACCCTTCTTTCCTTTTGTCTTTACACCAAATGAGAAAGTAACGAACGGAACTTTTTTCGGGGGTGGATTATCCTTTTTTTATGGTACAAATCTTTTTATTTTATTTTTTTTGATTGTTGGCGGGAATAACAGGGGGAATGAGAAGCACGAGAGGTAATTGAAACAAGCCTAAAAGTTATTTTTTTTATCTCCTGTCGACAATCTCTTAAATTAACTATAGGCGGTAATGAAAAAGATGTACAATTTAAGGACATGACATATTTGTACATTGAGAAATTCACAGGGTGTGTGAGTGTGTGAAGGCTTTTCTGGGCTCGTGTAAACACAGGACATAAATACAGACAGAGAGAGAGAGAGAGAGAAAGAGACGTGTGTCGGGGGAGATGATTGATGGAGGCAGCCAAGAGCAGTGGTTGTCTTTCCGTGAATCTCTTCTTTCTCTCTTCTCTCTCTATTTCTTTCATTCTCTCTTTTGTCTCTCTCTCTCTATTCCTCTCTCATTCTCTCTCTTCTTCCTTCTCATTCCATCTCTTTCTCTCTGAGTCTGTCTCTCTTTAAATTTTTCTCTCCCAATCTGTCTCCATACCTTTTAAGCTTGTTAGTAATAGTTAATCTGTTCGCCTGATTAAAATGTGAGATGAGAATTACTAGTAATATAGAAGGGCGCCACTATTTATATAAGCGCACTCGTAGTGGAGCCCGTGTGTTTGCTTAGCTTGTGACAAGTTACTTGGCATTTTTCAAGGAGAAAACGAAAGCGAAATGAAGAGAGAGAGAGAGAAATTTAACTGGAGATAATACCATCCCACATATTCCCATAACTCCTTCCCGTTCCTGCTACCACCACAGCCGTAGGATTCTCATATAAAAGGGATCATCTCCCCAGGAGAGGATCTCATCATCGTCATAATGCGAGCATACAAGAGTAACAGAGAAACAATTTGTTACCCAACCCACATTACCAACCGCATTTTCTGATGTTGTCTTGGAGGAGGCTTTTTTGGGAGGAAATGTTTGTTTCTCAGAACTCTAGTGAGAGAGAGAGAGAAGTACAAGAACGAGGAGTTTGAGAAGAAGGGACGGAAACTGTATAGAGAAAAAGAGAAGTAAGAGGAGCAGAGGGGAAGATAAAAATATGAGAAGTTAGGAGAGTGAAAGAAGTGAGAAAGGGAGAATGAAAAGAGAGAAGGAGAGAAATCAGAGGTGATGACGGAGAGAGAACTAGACAGCTAAGGAGAAATAAGATGAGAGGAGAGAGAAAGAAGAGAGGACACGAGAGAAAAGAAGAAGAGCGGAGAGAGAACGAGAAAAATAAGAGAAGAAGAGAGAGAGAACGACAGAATTAAGAACAAAAGAGAGGAGAGAGAGAGAGGAAAGAAAGGGAGAAATAAGAGAAAAATAAAGGAGAAAGAAAGAAGAAAGAAAGGGAGAAATAAAAGAGAGAAATAAGAGAAGAAGAAAGAAAGGGAGAAATAAAGGAGAGAAATAAGAGAAGAAGAAAGAAAGGGAGAAATAAAAGAGAGAAATAAGAGAAGAAAGAAAGGGAGAAATAAAAGAGAGCAATAAGAGAAGAAAAAAGAAAGGGAGAAATACAAGAGAGAAATAAGAGAAGAAGAAAGAAAGAGAGAAAGATAAGAGAGAAATAAGAAAAGAAGAGAGGAGAGAGATAAGAAGGATTCATAAGTATATATGTATGTATATGTATAACGCATTCGCAAGAAGACGTGCCGAAAATCTCAGAAATGTCAGTGCAGATGTGACTTTTCTATTGATTTTTCAATTAGAGGCACATAAGACACACGCTTTATCCTGTAATCCATTGTTGTGACCACGTGGACAAAAGATCCTGAGGGAAGGGATATTAATCAAATTTTCCCTCCTCTCATTATGATTATGGACTTGCCACTAATACCCCGTTCCAGTGATCCCTGCTAATGTAATTCGGTCTAGTCTAACATGATTTCACTTGCTACAACTGCCAGTTACAGGAGCCTTGACTACTAGTTAATAACGCCTAGAGTGTAGTAGTAATATTATTATATATATTTTTTTGCCGAGAGAAAAGTGTATGAGAAGGATTGGGAGGGAGAGAGATTTCATTCCACTCCATTAATACTTACTGACACACTGAAGGAGAAAGCTATTTCTCTCGTGTCATTGAGTTTCTAACTTCCTCTTTGTTACTACATCCTCTGCTCTCTCTCTTCGGTGTCTCTCTCTTGGCCTCTCTCTCTCTTTCTCACTTATAAAGAGTGTGATGATGCGATTTACTCTCACTTCCACCTCTTGTGTTCTGATGTTTTCCCTTTTCCCCATTGGTTTAAAAATAGCTGAGGAAGAATCTGGGTTATTGGCGGTTGTTCGGAAGCTCATTAGTGAGGATTGTAATGATTATTGGTGTACTTGTGAACGTTGAAATTACATCGTTGTATAGTTAATATTAGGCGGTGGTAAACTATCTGGGTACTTTTTTGCCTGCTCGCTGTGACCAAAGAATCCGCAAATGCGCGACAATAACAAGGAAAAGAGTGACAATAATGAGGGAATTGGTGAAAATAAAATGTAATGATTTTTTGTTGCTTCAAATATACACAAACACACCCACGAGAGGAAACAAAAAATCTGCGGAGAATTTTCGCGACAAAATTAGTAGCTGAATTCCTATGAGTCATGGCCGTGGTATGTGGAGACAAATACAAATACACACACGAGCGTCACCAACCACCAAAATGGGAAGAGTGTTGTCAATAATAATTTATAATAATTATTATTATCATGCTCCCCACATTTTCCCGAATGTGGGAAAGGGAGGCATAAGTGACAGTAAAAACAAACAAGGTTAATTTAGGGCGGTGAGGATCAGAGTCACAAAATAATGGGAGACTTTCAAGGACAATCCCTGCTATTTTTACATGGCCAGCCTACAACCACTATATCATATGGTAATGAGGGAGAAGCTTGCACAATATTGATACACATGAATTCGGATGGCAAAATGGGATTTCTCTGATCAAAATAAATACGACGGATAAAGTTTTAATAGCAATTTTCCACCAATCGCATTCTGCCCTACTTCCCCCGTTGACTAATTGGACACGCTCCTTCAATTAAAATCACACGTAGCCGATTCGGGAGTTGCAAAACATAGTTGAAACGAAATATATTTTGGGACCAGAATTGCAGTTGAAGAATCAAATCTGATCATTTCCTGGCCTAAATTCAACAAAGAATTGACAGGAATCTGATGTGAACCAAATGTTTCCTAAATTAAATGTCCATTTAATTATTGCTTGGACAATCACATTCGATTCATTTCTGTGCGGTATCTAGTAGCACAAAAAGGAGTAAACAAAATGACAAAAAAATAAATCCTGCCAGTAACAAAACATGGACTGCCGGAAAGCCCTTACACAAATGGTGACAGAAGGAACGTTGGAAAGAGTGAAAAACGGTCATTTAAAAATCACAAACAGCACACTTGTTGAGAATTTTACCTGTCACAAAGTAGCTAGAAAAACTTGTCCAACTTATTTTAACGAAGATTTAATTCCCACAATAAAGCGATTGTTCCGACCAAACATTAATTTTACTGGCATAGTAACGACCAGAAAAAAACACAAATACAAAACAAAGCCTCGTCACGGAAGATGAGCGGTTAGAAACTAAACTGGAACTTGGGTTTGGAGCGTGTGATTTGCGGCTGATACTCATCAGTCCTTTACAATGCACAGACGAAGAGAGAGAGAGAGAGAAAGAGTTGGAATATGGAGAGGGGATGAAATTGCGACTTTTTATTACTATTTATTTACTTGATGAAAAAGTGCTACTACGTACATAACTGCAAAATACAAACTCTGCCCTTTACGAATGTCACTTTCATCTCTCACTTTCATCCTTCGCACGTTAACATGCACAGTGTTAAGTATACATTTTTTAACATCCCCTCATCCATTTAATTATTGATATCCTTTTAATGTGTTCATATAAAGAGAAACCACAGTGTCCCAACCACATAATCCTCCATCATATCCATGGCTTTTAGCTCCATTGTGATCACCGCTGCGGCTCTTGTACCATTATAGGCCCTCATATCTGTTTCACGAGACCACATGTAATAATAATTATATTACTTTCAGCATGAATGTGATCAATTCTTGACAAAAGGGAGAAAAATGTGGTAACAGGCTGTCGTCAGTGCACTTTTTCACCATAACGTCATTATAAAGGGCAGTGACAGAGAGAGAAACGGCAAGAACGAGAGAGATTGGGGAAAGGGTGAGAAATAGAGTGGAGGAGAGAGCGAGATAAATAGAAAAGAGAGAGAGACACAGACAGAAATGGAGAAAAAGGGAGAGAAGAGAGAGAGAAAACACAGAGAAACAGATAGAGAGACAGCAGGAACTTCTATTATTACAGCAATCCTTAATCAGCCACTATAAGGCACACAATAGCACACTTTTCAATTGAAGACACGCCCTTTTTCCTATTTTATATGATTACATATTTTTTTTTATTATTAACACGCGTATTCACGTTCCGACAGGAAATAAATTTCACTACTCTTTCTTTACATAATTTGTACTGATGAGTGTCAGTATTTTTTTGGACTCTTTCTCTCTTTACCATACCATAGTCGTTTCGGAGGTGTGAGGAGATTAGTGGCTCCTATTTGAACATGTTCAATCTGTGATGATTCGCATTAGTGTTCGTAAGCATTGCAGAAAAAAGAAGAGAAAAAAACCTGAGCAAAAAAATGTTTACTTAAGCCTGTGAGCATATATGTGTAGCTATATACTCCATGAAAGAACGTTCCAAGATTCCGCCATGAGCATCAAAGGCAAGCCTATGTTCAGTGTTCACGTGTGAAGTTTCATTTTAATGCCAAAACCGAATAGAAATCGAGGAGAGAAAAAAATTAGGGGGGAGTGAAGTAAGGCAAAGAAGGGGTAAAAGGGATGACAAATTCTTGTCTCCAATCTGTTCCAATGTTAAAATCACGGCTGTTAAGTTAAATAAATAGTGGAATGTTCAAGACGTTTGCTCACTTTTTTTTATTTCCTAAACTTCCCGTTTTTTCCCTGTTTTTATTCACTCTTTTAACGTGACTTTTCCGCACGGAAGAAAAAGAATAACACATTTAGTTCGCACCGTATGCAAATGGCTGAATTACAGGCATGTGCTTTTTTTACCTTTTTTTTCTTCACTTCCTTTCATTTGCCTTTCTCTCTTTGCTTACTGTAACTTCCTTTTATTTTCTCTTTCCTTATTGTTCATTGTGTCATCTTATATTGCTCTTTTTTATGCTTGTGCCAATCTTTCTCTTTGGATTGCTCTGTTTCTCTCCCGGGCTTTGTATTTTCCCAATTCTGGTTATGTCATTATATTTCTGTCTCTCCCTTTTCTTCTCTATAACTTTTTCTTTCCTTTTTCTCTCTTTCTTTCTTTTCTGTGTCTGTTTTGCTTTCCATTTCTTTGTGTCTTTGTCCTTCGAAACAATTCTCTTTCTTCCTGTCCCTTTCTCGGCCTCTTTCTTTTCTCGTTTCTCCGTAGATTTCTTCCGCTGTCTTTGCCGCTGTTTCTCTTTCACTATCAATTTTTTGTCTCCCTTTTCTATTTGCGTCCTTCCTTTTTTCTCATTTTAATCTGTTATTTTTCCCTATATTGTTTTATCTTTTTTCCTTGCCAGCTCTTAATACCTTTCACTAGTCTTGTATCTTATGCTGCTGCCTTTCCTCTCTTTCCTATCCTATTTCTTTTTTCTCTAATCACCTTCTGCTGTTCTCTCTCAGGCCTGCTTTAACTTTCTTTTCTCCTCTTCATCTCTTTCCTCCTGTCTCTCTCTCTCTTGTTGTATCTCTCTCCCTCATCTGGAACACTTAAAATTCCAAAAGAATAAGGGAATTAACATGAAATTAAAATATTTACAAAAGAGCACCACGTTGCCTCGCCAGTGACTTTACTCAAAGCCGGCTCTCTGCATCTTTCTCCCTGAAGGCGTAACTCCATTAAATGCGAGCCATACTTATAAATTATGCAAATGAAAAGGAGTTTATATAACCAAAGAGGTTGGGAAGGGAGAAGCGGAACAAAAACTCCCCGACCATAAAATTCAATGCACATAGGAACACTCGAAAGAATGAGGATTTGGTGCGTATATCCACGTAATTCTAACAAAATAATTAACAAATCCCCGTCTTTCCTCTCCCAAAGTCGCAGTGCCTGTCATAATCTCCACACAAAAAGTGCCCAAAAATTAACATGACGCACAGGAAGGGAGAGAAAGGGGAGAGAGACCGAGAGAAAAACACACACGCACACTGCTCATTTTTATCAAAGGCCAGAGAAAAAAAGGTAGTAAAGTATGAAATGAATAAACAAATATTTGAGAATATAATTTTTGCAAAGAAATAGCGAGAAGTAAAAGGAAGCAAAAATCCGCTACGTCTTTGTGTGTATAAATCCTATTTTTAGGAATAAATAAACTCATACTCAACTCCCAAAAAGCTTCCTGTTTACCTCCTTCCTAACAACTTTTCCCGGAGAGATGAGTGTTTTACTTTTTCGGAGGAAATTCAGTAAAACACAAGGGCATTTAGCAAAGAATTTTTTTTCCGGGAGAGAGCACGTGCAAAGTTGTTTGTGTAAAAAATTGTCAAAAAAGCGTGTATCCATGCCTTTCATATTAATAATGTCATGAAAGAATGCGGGCAGCACTTCTATATAGCATGTTACTTGCAGTGAAAATAAAAAATGCTTATTTTGCAAAATGAACATTTTACCTCCTCTTCAGAGAGATGAAGAGAGAAAGAGAGAGAGAGAGAAACTATGTTTGAGGAAACAAATTGCTGGTGAATAATCTCGTATGTGTATGTTAAAGACATTCAAAAATGCGACTGAATAACCAAACGACCTCTGCTCTCTGTCAAGACTCTAAATGCGTAGTTTGCACAGGAGAAATATGAGCAAAGAGAAAGAGAGGCAGGATGAGAGACAGAAAGAACCGATACAGCGAAAGCATTTGCGCAGCTTAAAAAACACGTAAAAGGTTAAGAGAGAAAAAAAGTTGCAAGAGTTAAAAAAATGTTTTTGTAAATATTTTTTTTCATAAAGAGGGGGAAATCCTCTCCATGCCACGAGAAAGTACTTGTCCGACAAGGAATTGACAGCAGAAGGAAAATTTCCCCATTTTCCTCACACTTACTTTTCTCCATCACTTATTTCCCCCTAAATTTACCTTGTTCTCCCTGGAATGACGTGTAATATGTATTGACAGAGTGGTATAAAAGAGAGAGAAAGAAACCAAATTGATTTTTGTAATATCTCCTTGACAATCACTCACCTTGAACCTGCCAGTGTTGTCACTCTTCCCTATATTTTTAATACATTTCCTCTGCTTTTAAATATTATATTATCATCATTACCACTTCAACCCAAGTACTTTGTGTGCATCCATGTACATATGTATATAAACTCTTTTTCTTCATCTCGTTATGTTTTTCAATAATCATAATTTCACCCCGGCTTTCAAGAAGAGAGCTCACGCCTTTTCAGATGGGTGATTTATTAAAGGGCAAATAAACCAGGGAACGGCTTTAATAGAAATTATTGAAATAAATTCCCCTTTTATCTTCCCCCTTTATAACTCGCCTCAAGATGTTCCACAGACTCACAAGTGTCTGTTTTGCTGTTTTGCTGTTGCTGCAGAGGAATGCTATGGACAGAGAGCGAGAAGAATTAAATACGAGAGGGACGTTTAATGAGAAGGGCAGAGACGACAGATAATAGAAGACAGAAATGAATGGTACAGGAGAGAATGGAATTGGGGAGAAGGAAAGAGAAAGAACGATGGAGGAAAATATAGACAGAGAGGAACAGAGAAAGTGAGAAAAAGAGAGAGAGAGAGTTAGGGAAAGAGAGAAATAGAGAGAAAGAGAGAGAAAGAAGAGAAAGAGTGAAAAAGAAGGGAATATGAGAGTTTGGGAAAGAGAGAAATAGAGAGAAAGAGAAAGAAAGAAGAGAAAGAGTGAAAAAGAAGGGAATATGAGAGTTTGGGAAAGAGAGAAAGAGAGAGAGAGAGAAAGAGAGAGAAAGAAAGAGAAAGAGTGAAAAAGAAGGGAATGTGAGATTGAGAATTATTAAAAGACAAATTGCGAGAAAAAAGTGACAAAAGTAAAAAGGAGATTGTATAAAAATGAAGGAGAGAAGAGTGAAATGTTGACATCAACCAAATGTTTTCAAACCACTAATACTTGTCCGGCTCTCAACAAGACACCTTGCCTATATATCTACACACATAATCTTAATACAAATATTCCAAAGAATATTTTTTTACTTAACAATGCCTTTTTTTTACCTAAACTACACACAATTATTGACTATTTTTTTTACTGTCCGGAGCACACACTGTAAATCATTGGGATGAAAATCCATTTTCAAAGTTCCTCTTTCCACCATGTGCTCTATGGTCTATCCTGCACTTGCCTTTGTTTCCTTTCAACCAAATGGCGAAGGTGCACGCACAAAAAAAAAAGAGGTTCACATGATGATGAGCATGTAATCAAAACAGAATGGTAATTCATCCATCAAATAAAGTGGAGGAGAGAAGAGGGAGAGAGAAAAATATAATGTACCTATTCCCTTGGCATCCGAACCATAGAAAAACTGTTTAACCTTCAATACCCTTAAAGTATAGTTTTAAGATGAGAATTATTATATATTTTTTTCAGGTCAATGCACGGGACTCCCCAAACAATTCAATCATAACTCCACACTTCACCATTGCCGCACACTTTACCCACCGATAGTATATACTTAAGACATTCCTCGGCCCTCCTCAAGTGTACCATCAGAGAACAATGTCGGTAACTGGTCTTCTTTTATGTGTACAAAAGGAAGTAGTGTAAGATCCCACATTTTCTTCCTCATCCCATATTATTACTATTCAAATAGTAGAGGGGGGGGTGAAATGTAAGAGGGTTATTGAATAATTCCAATAACATTCAAAGCTAATTGATAGTGATAATGGATCCCTTCGCACTCACAAAAAATAATCATTCCGTGCATCACCTGCACCAAGGCTCTACGGCTACTACGTAAGCACTGGTTAAATGGATGGAAACAAAGTAAATAATAAAGGTTAAAAAAAAGAACGTAGACAAACGTCCAGTCAAAAATCAGGTTCTAGTTATCCAACTTTTCTCTCTCGCTCTCTCTCTCTCTCTCTTCTCTTTTAACACAAGGAAGTCAAAGTACAAGGAAAAGACGTGCGAAATTGATCCAGCCAATAAAATGTCGCGGAAGGTGAGAAGCTCTCAATTTTTTTCTCCGGTACTTTCGCACATTTGAAAACGACTTGCACAATCCTTCTATTAAGGCACATACACGCAGTCTCATTTTTTCCACTTTACATTATACAGTGGAGTCTATCTATAACAGCATCCAAGGGAACACAAAATTTTGCTTTTATAAAGGAATGCTGTTATAGAGAACATAATTAATATGTACTGCATGTACAAGGTGCGGAGAATTTCCTGACGTTATTCAGAACATGCTGTTATAAGGGGTGCTGCTATGGAGAGACTCCACTGTAAACCTTTTTTTTAAAGAGACAGAAACAAGTTTGCGCCATTGGGGAAAAAAACAGAGCTCCAATTAAAATAGGACAATTAGACCATTAGAACCCTATACGTGATATTTATGTGTGGAAACCCTGCACAGATTGATTTATTGCCTTATTTACTTTTACTGTGTGAAAATTTCCTTCAGTATAACTACGTCTACATTGGATTAAAACATCAAGGCAGAAAAATTTATGCAGAATAATTTTACAACCAGCCAAGTGTTTTTCTATCCGTTTTTCTCACATAATTAAATTAGTCGATAAGCAATGGAATTAATCTGCTCCGACTCCCCCTTTTTATTTTCCCAGGGAAAATTGTGCACTTGGGATTAAATGTTTTGCGAAACTATTTATCCCTTGTAAAACTCGGGGTGCACTGCGAAATACTGTACATCTTTAGGTATATAGGTACACGTGAGGAGTTTAATAACCGTGGAAAAACTATTGCGATTTGCAAGAACGAAATAAAATTTTGAACCCGTTGAAAAATTATTGTGAAGAAAGAGAATCCCAGCCCAAAAAAATGAACCAATTCATGCCAAGACCTAAAAAGCTAGAGATATAAATGAGGGCTGTATGGATCCCTGAAGAGAATCCCGCAATAATGGGACGATCTTAATAAGCCGTGAAAAATCAGCAAGCACACACATGTAATTTGCACCACAGCGAATTACTGTGTGCACCAAGTTCTAATAACACGTTCATTATTGTACCATCATTATTATTATGACCATGGTGCTTCCCTTTAGAAATGGGCCTCAATAGTAAAAAAAAAAAAAACAGAACTTCCATCTCTGGTTTTTGACGCGTCAGACATTCGTGTGCATACATGCCCACGTGTTTCTAGAGAAAGACTCGTTTTTCTGATACTAGTATGACATTCCAATTTTGAATGGGATGAAGAAAGGAGAAAGAGAAAGAAAAAAAAAGAAGGTACAATATAGCCTCGCCATAATCTTCCCCACATGCGTGTGCTGGTGTGCGTTGGAGACAAAGAGTAATAATTTTCCAGAAAAGAGGATATAATTGAGGAGAGGAGCCGGTTATTATTGAAAAACACTTGGAAAAGTCATTAAAGTGAGAATTGATGACGAGGAGCCCAGGCTCACGTTCACAATTCTTTTGCCACTCGGATCATGTTACACTTTGCAACTTCTCTCACATTCTTTTCAAGGCACAAGCCGTCCTTTTCCTTCTCTGTCTCTCTTCCTCCCCCTCCTTGTCTCTGGCTCTTCCTCTGTCCTCTTCTCACTTCCTCTCTGTCTTTTTTTTCGCTCTCTCGCTGTTTTTCTCGCTTTTCCTGCATGTTTTTCTCCCTTTTCCAGCATGCTTTTCTCTCTTTTCCTGTGGATTTGTCTCTCTTTCTCCGCATTTTTTCTTCTGGCTAGCTCGCTCTCTTTTCCTCTATCCTTCTCGCTCTTCCTTTGTCTCTACTATTCATACCTATCTCCTTCGTCATGAGATAAGCCTCCCATGGAAGTATGGACGGTTGTTTGAGATATTTCACAGCACCAGCAACTATATACAGGAAAGTATTCACTGCAAAATACCATTTTACTCCTTGAAAAATTATTTAAGCACAAATCTTCCTTCCCGCATTGATTTTTCTGTTAGCACAAGAAAAAAAAGCCTCATAAAGGATGAAGACGAAAATAGTCTTCCAACTTTTCACTTTTCCTTCCTTTTTTCCTTCTCTCTCTCTCTCTCTCTCTCTCTCTCTCTGTCTCTCTACATTCCTTCGTTTATGTCTATGTGTGTGTGTGTGTTCCTAAAATTAACATTTAGCACTTTGCACATCATAAAAAGGGGGAATGAGACTCATTTGACCAAAATGGAGAGACGGGAAGAAAATGGGTGGTGAAACCCCGGGAAAAAGACGCTTCCAATTATCCCCCAAAACATTTTTAGTTTTTGTAGAGAAATAATAATCATAAGAAAACCCAAACAAGAAAAGAAAATCTTTTTGCGGTGGCAGAAATAATTGTTTACACGCACTTGAATGGGAACTAAACGGGTAGGGGGTTGTCTGTGTGTATATATATACTTACAGATGTATACGTACACATGTCCATATTTTTCACCTTTTTTTATATTCTTTACACCCACGATATCATTCCAAGGATGAATTCACGCACATTTCTCCCTCCCCCACCAAATGCATACTATCTCCACCACATAATGTAGTCTCCCAAATGTCTGTCTGGCTGGGAAAGCATGGATGAAGGGTGAATTTATGTGTCCGAGGAAGAAGACGGGAGGCTCCAGGAAGGGTAGAAATGCCGGTGGGAAACTATGGTTTTTCTTCTATTTATGGAAACTGACTAAAAACCAGTACAGAGACTTCCCTCACACACCACACGTATGGCACTAGACACTGCACAATGATAGTATACACTCACAAATTCAGTCCATTCCACACAACTCACTCATCCCTTGTCTTTCCGGATGAATGCACCAAAAAAAAGGATGGATTTTGTATTCCGTGTCAGTTCATCAAGACACGAGAAGAAAAAGGAGAAGAAGAGGAAGTTGAGAAGGGGGAAGGAAGAGGTTATTGGGGGAAACTTTGCCCCGCTCATACAATCCGGCCATTATTATAAGCTGTCATTTCTTGGCCACTCTCCTACCCCTATCCATTTCTCCGTCTCCAACAGCCCTCCTAATCAACCATTTAGGGGATATTCAAACACATACTCACGCTCATACATTTACATTTTCTTCCATTTGGAGATAACTCTCAATTCCTTATCCCTGTCCCCTCTTGTACAATAGATAAAGAGGAGATAAATTGAATTCTTTCACACTATTTTTTTTAGGGTGGAAAAAAACGATTTTTTAGAAAAAAATACGGTTTTACTTCAAGAGATTGAAAAGGGAATTATGCAAATATACCAAGTAAGAAATCTCTTTCAATTTTACATGTCATGTGTAATGTAATGATACATGCATAAATACAGGTTCAAACTCCATATCTCATAAATCAGGGACATCCCTCTCTTTTTCCTTGATGAGATGCAGAACTAGTATAGGCACGACGATGTGGAAGCACCTTATTTCAAAGGGAGATCTTTCTTTGTCTCTCTCTGTCTCTCTCTGTCTCTCTCTCTCTGTTTTAACGTCTCGCTTCATCATTTTCTCGCGTCTTTTTGCCCTAACTCCCTGCCTAATTCTCTCTCTCCCTCCCTCTGTGAAGAGAGTCCTTGACTCCAAGCCAATAAGTGCACTTGACCAGCCAATATTGGCAATTACACACAGAACAATTACCTTGGAAGAGGCTGGGAAGGGTTTCAAAATATTTTCCTTGTTTATTATCCTACGCTTTCTTGTTTAACCCCTCACATGTGGATACAGATTACACGGTCCTACTAAAAACTGCCCTTTCCATCCTCTCTGAGATTTAATCTGTGGGAAAGGGATGTACATCTGAGAGTGTTTTTTTTATAGTAAGTGGAATGCATAAAAAGGGATTTATTTCCAAATTTATGCTGTTATCACTTGTAGTCAAAATTACTGTTGATAATAATTCTTATTTTTTGGGGGCCAAGTTGTCGAGACAAGAAAATGAGGTTAAATTACAAGAAAGAGAAATGTTGCACTTGACAATTTACGGTTATCAAAATTGCAGGACCCTCGTTAATTTTATGACGGTGAGAGTTTGGCAAAAGGAGAAACACGTGTGTCTGCACCATTCCATACGTGGCTATAAATCTCCAAAAGGAACATCCGGACTGGAAGTGTCCTGACATTTTACCCACACTTGAGGAGAGAAAGTTTTTCTAGTACTTGGCCGAGGATGTCATCATAAGGGAAAGAGATCCTACGGGAGAGAGCGAGTAAGATCGAGAAAGAGAGAGAGAGAGCGAGACACAGAGGGAGGGAAGAGAGATAGAGAAGGACAGGAGAGAAATTCGCAGATACGAAATGGTTCTGTCCCCATTTAGATAACACAAAAATGCAATTACAACTATGACACGTTTTAAAATAACACCCACCACAAACTTTTTTTTATATCCAATCCTTCCTCCTCCTACCCAAAAAAGAGATTGCTTTTCCCCCAAAACATTTTTTTTCCTCCACCAACAACTATTCACTCTCACGAAGTCCTTGGACAATGACAGAGAAAGAATTTTTTCAATCGTGAAAATTCTGCACTAAATTTCTTACCCCCATAAAAAAAATTTCACGTCCAAACAAAATGGAACTAAATAGCTTCTTAACGTACTTCCAGACACTGGGAGAAGAGAGTTACCAAGAAGTCTAGGGCAGAGAGGAGGCTAGTAAGGTATACGTGGTCATAATAATATCCTTGTAATCAAGATAAACACACGAATCTCTTTTACATACGTTTATTATGCACAGCACAAGATGTGAGAGGAGTTACATGGAGTGGACCCGGAAAAAATTCCAACACCGTACTCAACATTTGCGTGCGGTGTTTTTTTTTCCCCTTCCTTTCCTCCTCCTTTTCGTTTGCGGACTTGTTCGCTACATTACAGTGTTAGGCAGACACATTGTTGGGGAACTGTTATGGAAATTATATTCGAAAAGGATTTGAGCGAGAATCTTTTTTCTTAGCTTGTAGTGTAGTAAGGCTCTTTGCACGCATCTTTATTCTGTTTCTCTGGTGTTGGAGAGAAAGGGAGAAAACACTGGTAGTATACAGTGTAGTAGTAGTTCTTGTAGTAAAAACACCGCATTTAGTCCCAAGGAAAGAAGGTTCCACTTATAAGGACGTCCATTTAAGAAGCAAGTGTAAAAACTCCTGGTGCATTTTGTCTTCTCTCTCTCTCTCTCCCCTTGTGCATGTAATATATTACAGGGAGAAACAACTAACATTGTTTCTAATGTCGTGAATGATGATGATGACGATGATGCCTGTTTGTACGCTTTAAAAAAAACTTTTTATGAGTCTCATAAGGAGTTCTCACAGGAATGCCGAGATGAGGAGGAGGAAGAGGAGAAAAGAAGGAGGTGGAGGAAGAGGTAACTTGGTGTTTTTGTGAAATACAGATGTGCACATGTATAGGTAACAAATGTATATCTGCACTTGGAATCTTTTCTCTCTCTCTTTCTTTCTTTCTTAGAAGAAAAAATACTCTCCAAACCTACACACACGGACGTGGAAGAAAAAAAGGAGAAAAAACTTGGGCATAATACATAACTACTGCACCTTTGCATGAAGGGTTTGTCCCGTGTTCGAAGTAATTAGCGCTTCAGTTTCATTGTCAAAAACAAAAATGGAGTGGCTTTGTAATAAGTACGGTATAGTATCTCTACATACAAGGAAAGGAAAGTGAGGAACGCTCAGATTCTTGGTAAATTACCACAAATATATGAGCTTGTTTTTTTTCTTTCTTTCTCTGTCTCTCTCTCACTTTTAAACAACGTGCTTTGGCGGAGTTGCAATGATGTAAATATAAAATAGAGCCAAGAGGGACGGAGTCGGAAAAAGGAGAGAGGAGATGTGGCGGAAGGAGAATGAAGGGGAGACACTCAAGCAAAACAGGACAGGGATAAAATATACTGTGAATGTGGGTAGCTAGGAGGAACAAATATATGTGACGATAGCAAAGAGAGAAAGAACAGGCGGGATAAAGATAATCAGAAAGAGAAGGAAGGAGAAAGTAGGGAGAAAGAAAAGGAGAATGATAAGAAGGAGAAAAATAGAAAGAAGATAAAGCTGGAACAAAGGAAGGAGTTAAACGAGCAAACACGAAATGAGAAAAAGCGTAAAAAAAAAAGAATAAAAGCGTCAAGATCATAAAAAGAGAAAATATAAGAATCGAGGGGAAAACAGGAGAAGGAAAAGAGACAAAAAAAGGGACAAGGAGGAAAACTTAGGAGAAATAGAAAATAAAAGCTGAAACAGAAAAAAAGGGAAAAGGAAAAACGGGTTGAACAACAATATTACTACAAATCACAAACAGAAGAACGACAGATCTCACGAAAAAGGAAAAGACAAAGAGAAAGCAGTAAAAGGAGAAAAAAGGTAAAGAAATGGGAGAAAAAAGTGCGAAACACGAAAGGGAAGATGTTAGAGAAAAAGAGCAGTCCACGTTACTGAACAAGAAAATGGACAAAAAAATCCCAAAACAGAGCAAAAGCAAGACGAAGCACGAATCGACTCATTGTCAGTTGTCAGGTTCACCTTTGTATAATAGATGATTAAAAAACAAACGAGAAATTAAGCCGTACATTGATGCTCCCTTAGATTTACGGTGATTCTCCCCTTCAAAGACCAGAGAAGTGCCTCCTTTTTTCTTGGGTGACTTCTGTTTAAATGATAATATTACTATACGACATAGTGAGGGCAAACACTTATGGGTGGAGAATAAGGAGAGATAATGAAAGAGAGAGAGAGAGAGAGAGAGATAGAAAGGGTAAGTTCTATGTTTGTACAGCTCCCAACATTCGTTTTCATTAGCGTGACATGCTACACAGAGAGACGGAGAGAAAGATGAGAAGGAGAGAGAGAGAGAGCGAGAGAAAGACAGAGAGATAGAACGAGATACTTTACAGAATTGTTTTGCCCTCTCACATAATTACGAAGAAGCTCCTGTCCTTCGAGAAAAAGTTGGGCTACAGTAAATAAACTGCACAAACTGTAAATTACAATTTTTTTCATGATGTATGTATATGCATATACATATGTATATTTTTAGGGGCAATATCCCCCACACAAGAGGCACAATAAATTTCATGACATTTTTTTATGCTATTACACCAACATTTTCAACATTTTACGTATTTATACAAATATTTTTTAGCGAAAAAAAAAGTGATAATAAAAAATGAATAATTTTTTTCCTTGTTCGTAAAAGAAAGAAATTTAAATATACCGTAAAAATTAACAATTGAATTGTAATTCCTACCGCATACGTCATATGGCATTCTTACTCAAGGGTGTAAAATGCCAGGCCTTAAAAGGGACAATTTATAGTCTAATCCCCACCCCACCTTCGGAACAGGACTCCCCTTCATGTTTTAGCAATGAATTGGAAGTACATAAACCATCCTCGTTTGCCCAGTTCATTTCTAAAGGAAGATAAAACAGGTGTACGTGCATGTGGAAACATGGTCCATCACTTGTAAAGTATAAAGCACCATCAAAAAATATATAATTCCATTCATTGACCACAAAAGAAATTAAGTACATGAGTACAATTACGGAAAAATATTGACCCCCTCCCCATAAAGACTTTCCCAGTCAAGGTACTCGTAGAATAAAATTAGCCAGTTTGTTCAAGGAAAAAGAAATGTGTTGATACTTGTACATGTGCATTTAAAATATTATTCTGCACTTGTGCACACAACCATTGTACGAAAGGAAATAGCAAATATAATTGTTTGAATTCTTTCCCCATTTCGTAAAAGTCTTTCCCCTATTATTCTTTCCGCTCCTCTTTGTCTTCCCTTTTGAATGTGCAACAAAAAAGCTCACTTTTGAGGCTTCTGGAACACTTGCTACCTTGATACGCACACTGTCCGTCATAATGGCGGAGTAATTAAAATAAATGAATGCTTGATATAAAAAACAATTACGGCAACTGCTTTTAGAAGGGAAGAGAGGAAAAACAACATTTGGAAGGAATTCTGCAATCACGGAGTTATTCAATTACGAGGTGGATTGAGAGAGAAAGAGAGACGAGAAAGTCAGAGAAAGGGAGAGAGTCAGAGGAGAGATGAAAGAGAGTACAACAAAGAAGAAGAGCTGAAAGCGAACGAAAAAAAAAGCTCACCCCTTGCCTAGTATTACAGAATAAACAGGCAAAAGACTTCGTCCGAGCGTGTAAAAGCAGGAGGAAAATAATGAAAATAGGGTTCCTTTTTTTTCCTCCTCAAAATTGCAAAGGAGAGCTCAGCCTGAAGGGAACGTAGAGCCAGTAGTGATTAAGTAATAATAGTAAAAGCATACAAGGCCCCATATTCCCTACACACTTTGTGCTATACACATTCCTGCACACACCGAGAAAAATAAAAACCATGTAATATTGTTCAGATTTAAGAATTGCAAATGCTGAGAGAGCATGCACTCTTCTTTATTTTGTTGTTGGGAAAAGCTCCTACAACTACAAGGAAAGCTCTCAGCTAGTAAAATCACGGCTGGATGATTCCAGCAAATTGAAATAAAATTTCATATATAATTCTATTGTGAAACTCCCCATATATAAATGATTAATAGAGCTCGTCTGATTTCGTAATAAATACATGCATGGACGAAGAAGGAGAGAGGGATTTTATTCTGGGAGAAGTCGTAGTAAAAGTGAATATTCATGAACTCTTTCCCCTCCTCCTTGTTCGTGTATTCAAAAATGCTTGTACATTTTTTCGCTTGTGTATTTCTTTTTGTTACTAACCTTGATCTTTATTTCATCGAAAAATGGAGGCAAGGAGGATAAAAAAATATTTTGCGCCCAAGAAAACAGCTGGTGGTAGTGGCGGCTTTTTGTAAGTACAATGATTAAGTTGATTTATAAAAATTGGAAAATTGTATATCACCCCACTTCCCCCCTTTGAGATACTTCTTCGGGGAGGTTGCCTTTTAGGTGGTACTTGTAACACCAGTATATTCGCACTGATATTTTATACCTACATTTTTTTTGTTTCACTGGTGGAAAAGAAATGAGAAGGAATATTTGAAAACAAGATAAGGCAGAAAAAAATATTATTGTACTAATAAGACTATCCCACACCTGCAATCTAAATTCCTGAGCAAATTTTGCAAACAACAACAGTAGAGACCTTTACGTTTTTTTTTTTTTTGCACACCACAATTTTTTTTACACTGCACTAGTAGACATCTGTACGGTAGTGAAGGAGAATTCCCCCGTATGTACACACACACATTGATTGGAGGAGTTTATGAAAAAAAATTGTTATTATTACTATTAATTCCTTTTAACTGCGGGAACCCCACCGTTCCCACTCAGTTGAGTCGAGAAATCCTTTTTTGTTCCTCTTTGGTCTTTCCACTGCCAAGTGCAAACGTTTCTACGAGGCATTTAAACGTGTCTGTCCTCCGTGGGTGCCAAGGAAGAGAATAAAAAAAAAGGACTTTTAGTAAAGCACCACGTTGCACATTTATTTCCCCCTGACTTCTCCCTTATAATAACACCGGCAAATGTATTGAACAAGGGAAATCTTTTCTCCCAATCTCCTTCTCTCGAAAATTATTTATTGTCCCTTGGAATTATTGTTATCATTCCAAGGAACCGGAAGGCATCTTTGCTGGTAGATAAGAGACAAAGATTAATTTTTTTTTCGAGTCCAAAATTTTTATGTCTTTCCCTATCTTTCACCATTCATTTTCCTCTCCTTTCCCCTCCTTTCTCTCTCCCTTCATCTTCTGGTCTTCTTCATTTTGAACGAAACATATATAAATCCAACTAGAGACAACGTAAGATTGACCTGATTTCACTGCTCTTGTCAACACACAGAAGCACAGTTGAAATAAAATGTGCAAATTCCTTGATCCTCCCCTCTTTATCCCCTGCTCGCAATGTTTCTCCGCGGAAATTCACTTATGAACAAGCACACGATAATCATGTAGGTAGTCATAATGGGAAAAAAGTGAATAGCAGAAGCACTGTAAAAATACTGTATGTTTCTCTCTCTCTTTCTCTGTCTACCTTTGTGTAGATGACATTGTTTACACATTCACTTTATTGACCGATGTTTCTATTGAGCAAAAAAAAAAAACAAGAGAAGCTGTGAGCGAGGGACATGTGTGTGAGAACAAGTCCTTTTTTATGTCCTCTGTGCTGTTTTTTTTACCTTCTGTACTAACTACTCGGTAAACACACGGGAGAAGAGGATTTTATAACGAGGAGACAACGATACATGCTGAGGTGGTGAGGAAGAGTAAGTAACAACTGCTGAAGTGCACATCCATTCAAACCACAAAAATCCCCTCTCTCTCTCTGTCTCTTTCACTCTGTCTCTCTCTCTCTCTGACTCTTGTATAATACCAATAAAAATGCACTGCTCGTGGCCGAGAGGTAAGAAAGAAAACACATGGTACAGGGAAGAGCATAGACAAGTTTTACCATATGAGTACAACGAGAGTCAGATGCTCAGAGGCAAACACGCTCACACATATGATTCTTTCGTAGAAGGTAGCATATTTATTAGCATGGCACCGCCGCTCATAAAAACGTCTGTGGATGCCCAAAAGCTGAGATACAGGAGCGTGCGTGTAGTGTGTGAAGTCGCTCAAGTGATATCATATTTTTCAGAGAATCGAGTGAAGAAAAAAAAACAACAAACAGTCAAATACCATTGAAGAAAGGATGAATGGCGTAATACGGGTATGCCATCTTTGCGATTTGTGTGTATGAAAATATGGGATTTTTTTTTTATTACTCCAAAAAAAAATTCCTTGACAGTCTCCTGACAGGTTCTTCAAAGCATGGTGTCTCTCTCTCTTTCTCTCTCTCAGTCTGTCTCTTGTGGTGCGTGTGAGTGTGTATGTGTGTATGTGTGTCTGTACCGTTTTTTTTCTTTTTAAACATACAATTCTCATTGAATCCTTCGGAGAGAGACATACAGAGATATGTACATATCCCCAATTTAATAAAGCTGACGGATGAGCACGCAAAAAATGGCCTTTTCTTTTCCAAAAAGGAGATAAGCCTGTTTTAGTTGTCCCTTCGACTTCCACCATGGTTCTCAGTGGTAATGGTGGTAATGATGATATTATTGAAGATGCTAGTGAGGTGTTCCTCCCCAAACTCGGTTTGGTGTGAGGTCGTGGAGAGGAGGAGGATGGAAAGTAAGAGGTGATACCGGGAATGCCACCACAACAACTCTTCCGTCATGCAATTCCTTCATATCCCTTTTTCCCATCTCACTTAGGCACTTTCCAGGGGCTATAGACAAGGAGAGGGGAGGGATGAGGTATCTATCAGTTTAATAGGGATCGGTTACACAAGAATTATTATTATTATTACTACTGCCTAACCAGTTGAGGTGTGGGTTCTATAACCATTACCGAAATGGTTTTTTTTTACAAAACCTATTACGGCGGAGAGAAAGGGCGAGAGAGAGAACAATAGTTTTTGCAGAAAGAGAGGGAGAGAGAGAAGAGAGAGATATTACTAGCGGGAAGAAGAGAGAGATTTTGTGTGCAAAATGTCATTTAGCATAACACGGCTCTCGTGGAATATAATGGGATGCAAAGGAGGGTAGGAAGAGGAAAAAGGAAGGAATAGTATTTTTTGTTGGTGGATTACCTCTCGGGCTATTTGGTGGATAGCTAATATAAATTATAACGTGACACGAAACTCCATTTTACACCATTTATTATTACTATCAGCATCCTCGCCATTCTCACTATACGGAATAATACAACAGTATCGCCATACAACAGTATACAACAGTATACAGCAGTATCCCCATCCCTTCTCACCATCTCTCGCCTTTCCTCCCATCTTCTCATCTCTCCACGAACTTGAAAATATTTTGATCATGTAACGATCATATTCCTCATTGGAAAGAAGAACAAAATGTGTGAGCGTGTGTGCAATTTACATTGGAAATAATATGGGATTCAGGGGAAACAGACACTCAGACAAACCATTGTTTGTTATAGTAGCAGACGAATACATTCATGTCCCAGTTTTGACACACACTGCAGAAATACGGAGTCCAAATCCCCTCGTGGGGGCTTCATAACGTTCATCATACTATCCTTTTTAGTTTCTCTCCACGTTATGTACCTACTATGTTTCATTTTCTCTTCGTATAAAGTTCATCCCTACAATAAACTCACAAGTAGGAATCAACTGCGATGTTTGTTTTTCCTCTCCAGCCTTGGAATGTCAACTGGAAACTGAGGTTTCCCTCTTCAGAAAAAAAAAACTTTTTTCATTATAACGAATTGCAGTACTTTGACTGCCGTATATAGTTTATATATTTCCTTCATTGCCTTAGAACCCTATTACGGAGTTGAAGCGGTAGAATGAATGACGGTGGAGAAAGAAAGAGAGAGAGAGGGAGAGAGAGAGGACACTTTCCCATACAATTTTATTCAGATAAATTAGAGACGATAAGAGAGCAATTTCATCTAGGATATTTGAGTGAGAGAGAGAGACGGGAGAGCGTCGAGAAAAGAGTAAAAGAGAGAGACATTTGAGGGAGTTTATCCTCTTCTTTGATGAGAGGGATAGTGACACTCTTTGGGATGGCTCTCATCTCCCTTACTGCCGTCATACATAACCATGTATGTAGGAGGATATAATAGGATTACTACAAGAGGGAAAGGACCTTTAAAAACATCCTCAAAACAGTCATCTACATACACATTCTACACATGCACGTACCCCGAGGGGTGCGGACAAGTGCCAACTTTTAGGGGGGAAATAGTCACTTTTATAACCATTCAATCTTCATCCATTCCTCTTCACCCTTTCCACCTCTCTTTCTCTCTCTCTCCCTCTCTTTCTCTCCTTCCCTATCTCTCTCTCTCCGTCTCCCTTAATGTCATTTATCTCTCCTCCTTTCTTCCCGTCATTTCCCTCTTCCGTCTCCTTTCAGGATTGTACCCTCCACGTCTTGGGGACTTAGCTAATTTTTTTCCCCTGGTGGAGTAGGAGAAAAGTGGAGGATTGGATAGACTATAAAATAAGAAGTACCAAAGTAGGCGTGAACACCCCAACCCGAAAGGTGTACTTGATATTGATCTCGTTACTCACTCAACTAGCGGTATGAGACAAAAGGCGGAAAAATTTAGTGGTGCTAGTACGTCTTTACCCACAGTTTCTCCCACTTCCCTTGTCTCCCTCTCTCTCTCTCTCTATTTGACTAAAAAACTCCCATGACTACTTCCTACATGTTTTGAAAGCCTACCCATAATAAAAGGAAATGATGCCTCCTTCCAAGTCATAATAATATTCTTATGCCCGTAATAAAAACCATACATTTTCCTCCCTCATGTGACCGACATTTCTGCGTCTTGGAAAATCATATTTTACCCCTGTCATTGTCACATGCAGTCAAAAGTCGGAGTGGGACAGAAGGATGGGAATGAGAGCAATGGGAGAGGATGAGGGGCTCCATCGTAATGAGACTCAATGTTTCTGGACGGGTCCTAAGTTGTTTGTAACATACGTTGTTCTTCTCGGGCTCTCTCTCTCTCTCTCTCTCTGATTCTCTCTTTCTACATTTCTGACTCTCTCCGCCTCCGTGACTCTGTGCAAAGGATAATCGTGGAGGATTATGGACATTAAGCCGGTAAAAGTCCGTTCTCCTCGCTCCCTATATGACTCTGCATATGAGGGAAGGAAGGGGCTTGTGCCGAAACGGGGAATATTGTAGGAAGAGGATCTTCGGGTTTTAGTGGGAGAATACATAGGAGAAGCCCTCTTTGTCTCTCCCTGCTCCTGATAAAAGTTTTGCGCGGTGACCCTTAGCCAAAGAAATGGGAGAATGGGGGAGGAAAAGTTTTTGGGGAAGATTAAAAGTGAATATAATTTCGGGGAATTGGTTAATACTGGCAGCATGTGTTGGAGGGAAAGAGGGGAGGGAGGGAAAGAATTTCCATAAAACGATTTCATCATCAGCCCTTTGAAGGGGGGACTCCTTTTGTCAAGGGACAGGAAAGGTTTGGGCAAACTACTCACTCACACATATTTTTTGGAAGACTTCCCCAGCCTTTCACGTGTAAGTGTACAAGGGCTGGGAGATAGGTTGGAGAGCCCCGTAAAGATTTTTACTACTCTGAGTTTTACAACCTCGTTGAATGCTTTGGATTTTAGTGGATGTACCCTTGCATTGTGTCTGTGGATGAAGAGAGAGAGAGTGAGAGGGTGTGTGAGTGCATGTGAGTCTGTATGATGGGGAATGAGCCCATGTGATGGGTCTTACTCACTCATCGGCACAAGATTCATTTATCCTCATCTCATTCATTATAGGCACTCTGCAAGTCCGCAATTCTCATCAGTTTCAGCTTCACTCACCCAATTCAATCAATAACCTTCATCCTTCTCCTCCTCTTCCTCCTCCTGTAGCCATTCTTTCCGCTCTGACTTTGAACTCTGGAGTCCCTTTCTCACTCCCTATCTTTCTCTGTCTCTCTATCCTACTCTTCATATCTCTGTATCTTTCTCTCTATAGCCTCCTCTGCTTTCTCTGTCTCTCTAATTTTATATCTTTGGCTGCACCCTTCTCTCCTTTCCATATACTCTTATCTGTTTTCTCTATCCGTCTCCATTTTCTCGTCTCTTTCTGTCTCTTCTCTCTTTCCTTCTCTTTTTGTCTCTTTTCTCTTTGTATTTCCGTCTCTTCTTTCCCTTTCCTTGAATCTCTGGACTACCTCTTCGTCTTAATATTTTGTCTCTCTCGTCCCGTCTCATTCTGTCTATTTTCTTTCACTATCCGTCTCTGTCTCTCTCTTTCTGTATGTTTTTCTCTCTTTCCGTCTATTTTCCTTCACTTTCCGTCTCTTTCTCTTTCTTTCTGTATGTTTTCTCTCGTTGCGTCTCTTTCTCTCTCTTTCTGTATGTTTTCTCTCGTTGCGTCTCTTTCTCTCTCTCTTTCTGTATGTTTTCTCTCGTTGCGTCTCTTTCTCTCTCTTTCTGTATGTTTTCTCTCTCTTTGCGTTTCTTTCTCTCTCAGTCTGCATGTTTTCTCTTTCCTTCTCTTTCTCTCTCAGTCTGCATGTTTTCTCTTTCCTTCTCTTTCTATCTCCATCTGTACTTATGTTGTCTCTCTCTTTCAGTCTGGATGTTCTTTCTTTCCTTCTCAGAGTTGCCGTCTCTTTTACCTTTCTCCCTCTCTCTCGCTCTCTCTACGACTCAATCTCTCATCTGCCAGCTTTGTCTCCGTCCTCCCACTGTCCTAGAGACTTATCACATGTGTGACAGCCATTAGTTCCTCTGCATATATGCGGGGACATTTGCTTGCTGGGTGCACCATTTCATTCTATGTTTTCTTTCCTTCCCTCGGAATAGCGTAGGTAGTCCAAGGTAGGAGTGGTGAAGTTTGGGAATGGAGAGCAAAATTATTGTCCGGAGAGACACAATGGACGTACATACTAGCTGAGAGTTACACAGACCCGGTCATCAACTTGTTTTTTTTTTCTCTCCCTCTCTCGCCCTTTCTCTTCCGCGACAAGTTGAACAAAGTGTCAGACCCCGAATTTACACCCTTCCCCATTGTATGTCGTTCCTGCGGTTTTGTTCCACCTCCACAAAGTGACCAAAGAGTGTAGTAGTATACTACTACTAGTTTTGTTTTTTTTTCTTCTCCCTCTCTCTCTCCTTCGTAGACCCTTCTGTTCATGGAGAAAGGAAATAAATTGCTTGCACTTTATACGGGGAAAAGAAAATAGTAGCAGAAGGTTCTAACAACTGGCAGTAAAAATCTTTATACTATCTTTGCACACACACACCCATAGACCCATTTACCGGGGATGGTTGATGAGCACCTTATTACCAGTGTTTTTCTTCCAAACAATCCCAACCTCTTTTTTTTCGCCTCTCCGAAAACCTTTGTTTACAATCCATTCCCATCAACTGCGTAGGCAAATGCAGGAGGAGAAAATGTGGAGAGGGGGGATGGAATGGCTGACTTTTGGGGGTATTTTTTTTCTTCATCTTTCTGGGAAAGTCCTTTCTGTATAAAGTATACAAAAACACTACTCCAGTTTACTGGGTGTATTTTGTTTCTGGAGAATCCCCTTATACACTCGCTCCTATACCTTTTATTCGGAGAGAGACACTCTTGTTATACTACTGATACATAAAAAACACACGTACTCATCATTTTTCTCCTCAAACAAACGATAGAGTCAAATAACTGGGGGATTTTTCAACAACTTTTCCCGCTCACTTTGCTTTCTTCTGTTTTACTTGTTCTCTCTCTCTCTCTAGCTGTCTTTTCCATGAATCGCTCGTTTATCTCTCCATTACTCTCGTCCAATAAGATTGTCTTTCTTTTCTCCTAATTTTCCTGAGTAGTCTCTTGTTTGTTCTATATTCTCTCTTTTTCTTCCTGTTTTCTCTCACTTTCTTATTTTCTGGCTATCTTTTTTTCACTGTTTCCCCTTATCTTCACTCATTATTTCGCTTTTTCTTTTTTTGCACTCTTTTCTATCTCTTTTTGCTACCCTTCCTCTATTGCAGTGCAGATTCTCACCAGTGCTCTCTCTCAATTTTCTCCCACGCACAATTGGTTTCCAAACGTGCCAAACGTGTCTTTCCTCTCACACTGTCCGTAACCAAAGCTTCAAAGCTTTCATGTGATACTAGAATGATTCATAGTAATGCCTTCCCTTTTTTCGAGTGAGATAAAACATTCAGAGAGAGAGAGAGAGAGGCGGAAGGGAAAAAATATTGTATGGTAATAACTCAGTGTCTTGGACAAGGATCAGACACCCTGGAGAAGTGACTGGGTTGGAGATGATTGTATAGAAATGGAAAGAAACTGGATCTCACCCAGTGATATTTTGATCCCTTATTTAACGTATTGCCTTCGTCTTCCCACCCAAGTTCCAAGTACTTTGTCTCCTTCACTCAATTGGAAGTTAGTATTGATATGTCATTTGAAAAGGAACCTGCACAAACTACAAGTTACTCACATTCTCATTTGGCTTAGTTTCTACTTTTATTCGTATGTACCAGGCAATTTTGTATCGGAGCAATTGCATATTACATAGTATGGAGAGAACCAGGAGGAAAAGGGCGAAAGTGGGACAAAAAGAAAACAAAAGTTAAAAGGTTTATGGAGGAATGTTTTAGCATTTGTTGTGGGAGAGGATCAGGATATAACGGGAGAGGTTCGCCGTTTTAGAAAAATCGATGGTGGAGCTACCCTGTAGAACATGTAGATAAACTTGTACTTTGTATACGGCTTTCCTGTACCTGAATGGCCGCGCCACCGTTGAAACTGTTTATTAATGTATGCATTTAAATATGTATAAATACATGGGTATATTTTTATCAATAATTGGTTTAAGGCATTGCAATTCGCAATGCACTTCCTCAGATATCTAATGAAACATTACCTACAGAATATTAACATTACCTTCCTATCTGCTAGCAATTGGAGTATATACATATATTTTCCTAACTTTTAATTGTTTTATCCAGAATGATTTTGATTGGGAATAACCAACCATTTGATAAAATTTATTCATTACTATGAAATAAATATGAGCTTTTCTTTAAAATTTGCTGTGGAACTTGAATGCCACTGAGGAATGCGGAGAAGCTTGCAATAACGGGATAGAACAGCAGTTCATCGTCCAGCAACGCGGCTGGGTAATCTCACAATTACCTAATCTAATATAGCCAAAATCATCACCAAGTACGTAACTCCTGATTTTAATCACCAAGTTCATGATTTTATGCAATGACACCTCAGTCCCTAATCTAGGATAGACGACGATATCGTATTAATTATTAATTCTAATGGTTTAATTCTACAAATTCCTATAATCTAATCCGGATTAGATTGAAACATTAGTTCTGTAACAGTTCCGAATGCAGCTTTCTATTCTTTCTGTTCTTAAAAAAATCCTCAAAAAGCATTTAAATCAATAATTCAGAAAAAACAGAATCCTGGTCAGCCCCTGGTACTTTCATGTTTCATGGTTTCCCCAGAGATACAACCGAAATGCAGCTACCGCTTCACAGTTCTGACTAGGGATTGTTTTAATGAATTAGTCACTGGTCATTGCCGAGAAGTGTATTGAGTGAAGTTTACTGGAATTACATCTCGTCCTATGATTTGTTGATTGAATTTATGTCTCTGGAAATTGACCTCTCCAGCTCGTGTTATGCGTAGCCTTCAAACTTATTGGACGCACACGAAGCGTATCCAGGAATTTATCTTAAATTTTCCCTGACCAGTGACATTTCTCTGCTTCTTTTCTTAAAAAAAAGTCTCCCAAAAGGCTTTACCCTACTTTTGTAGTGAAAAAAGGAAGTCCATGCCTCTTCTATGGGGATGTAAATTACAGTGTGGCGCTTTTGGAGCAGAAAAAAGCAGTGTAGATGTAGATAGAATAAAGTGCATGCTTTTGCATAATTTAATGAGGACTTAGAACTGAGCGAATATTTTCCCCAAATATTTGCAGGATCATTTTACCCTCGTTGCTTCATATCTTTCTTCGTTGATTGACGGAATTCAATTCCTCTCTCTCTCTCTCTCATCCTTTCCCCTTTCATTCCATCTTTTGCTAACGTTGGGATTTTGCAGACCCCCCCCATCCCAATTTGGCTGATAAAGAAGCTAAATATTATGTATGCATGCCCATGTATTTTTCCTTCCTCCTGTCAGTGACACGTTAGTTGCATTTGGGAGAAAAGACACGCTCTATGGTATTTGTAACATTTGCACAAAATTATTTCTTTGAGAGATGCGCAAAAAAAAATCAAGTCATGTTTCTTCTTATCTTTAGATACAGCAACAGAGAATTGACGTACTGTAATAAAAATGAATCCTTTCCCCCTCCACAAATGAACCAGTCTCAGTGGTTTCAAACTGGTGCTATAGCTTTTATTGTTATTTCTTCTTCTGCTAATAGCTCTCTGATACTCTTTTACTCTAATAAAATTCCGTTTGGATGTCACAAGTATATTGGGAAGAGAAAAAAAAGGTAGCCCCGCGTGATCTTCTTTCTCCTATATCTTGACCCACAATTTAAAGTTTATCAGTTGTTTTTTCAGAAAAAAAAAGAGAGTGGTGGTTCAACTCAAAAAAGAGACTGACTCTGACACTTACTCAACCTCGCCGTGCTTGTGTTGTCAAGTGATAGACGTTTTTTCTCACAACCATAATCTTTGCTAGGGAAAAATGTAGAAAAAAAGCATGTGCATAAAAATGTTGGGAAGTTTTCCTTTTTACAAAGAAAAAAAGGGTAACTGCTTGGAGAATTCACTCTGGCATCACCAGAAACTGGAGAGGCGTACTTGGATGGAGATAAAAAAAATATTGATTCGGTTTCCATTTAAATATTTACATATTCCAATATTGGAGACGCTCAAAATAGAACAGCGAATTTAGATCCGGGGAAATCCGGGGAAAAAGGAAGATGGAGCGCAAAAAGATGGAGAAAGAGCGGCACAAGAGCGGGAGAGGAAGAGAGATGAAGACAATGATAATGAATTTGAATATAAATCTCATGTTTACAAACAAAGAAGGGAATGAGAAAGTCTCTGTATATTTATGTGTCCGGAATAGTAAATCAATCTGTGTCTATGTAAATTTGAGAGAAACTCTTCCCTCTCTCTCTCTCTCTCTCTTCAAGTAGTTTTAACGTATAAAAACAAGTGCACAATGAGGACAACCGTGTAATTTGGTTGAAATCAAATGAATTTCTGCTCATGTGCACACTCCAACTTAAATTACTTCGTTTCTAAAATTCTAAAATTACTCCATCGTACACATCTTTTGATTTCAAACAAAAATTCTATGGAACTTTTGTATACGGCCAGTACACTTGTAAGCTTTGCTTAGGAGAAACTTTTTTGAGCAAACTCATTCTCGCAATTGCGTGCTTCTTCTCGCCCAGGAATTTGATACGGTGCTGAGGAGATCAAAAACATACCACAGTGCATTTTTGGGCCACTTTCTGTAGTAGTCACTAGAAATTAAAAATGTGTGTTACAAAACTTTCTTGTTTACTCTTTTATTTATGTGAAAAAAAGAGCAAAATAAATGCAAAACAAACTCAGAACGTACATTTGAATCGTACATATAATGGCACATACATATATAGAAACCCCGTAGTGAGTGTGGTACTTTTTCGAAAAGACAAGCTGGTGGGCAGCCCATGAATGACAAGCGAGGTTGAGGGAACCGAATATTCTGGGTAGAAAGTACATTCAATGCTTCCCCATCCATGTTCGCCATCATTGCATGATCTGAGTGGAGGAAATTGGGAGAAAAGTGGCTATTTTCGCTTTCGAAAATGAACACTCATGATTTTATTTACGGGGGAAATCAAGTTACAAAAAAAAAAAAACTGGGTGGAAGGGAAGGAGATGACGAAGCTTCAAAAAATATACATTATGCTACGTATGTACGTAATGTCAGGGGAAAGGAGGCTGGCTGGGAGTTTTACATAAGCGTAATTTGAGGGAAATGCTCCCTTTGGACATCCAAAGATGTTTTTGGAGAGGCAGCGAGAGAGAGACGAAAGGTCTCCCGGGAGACGATTCTTCCTATTCATAAAAAGTACACAAGGGAAATGCCTGTAATATTGGCATACGGTAATGTACGTGAATGGGCTCCATCAGCTTTCTCTGGGTGATTGGTACGAAAAAGAATTTTTTCCACGGGGAAATATTCCACACTTGTTTACATATGCCGCGGCCAAGAGAGAGAAAGAGAGAGAGAGTCAATTTTGCCATGACATGTGTGGGTGCAGAGCACTGAACGATCAGGAGCGGAATTTTGATTTCCCATCTCTCACTCACTATCCGTCTCTCTATTTTTTGCTCACTATTTCTCCCTTTATCTCTCTCGCTTTCTCTCTCTCCCTCTCTCTCCCTCTCTCT
>JAQGBT010000215.1:0-66672 GCA_034698585.1 Disparrhopalites patrizii
AGAGAGGGAGAGAGGGAGAGAGGGAGAGAGGGAGAGAGGGAGAGAGGGAGTAAAGAAGGGGGGAAAGTCACATTATGACCATTTCCTTCTCCCATTTCTGGCGCTCACCCCGCTCTCTCCGTGGGAACGGTTATCAGAGCATGCATATTGGGCTGGGGAGTCTTTTTCTGCCCTCCCTGGAATTCTCTGGACTCCATTGGAGCATGCAGGGAGAGCACTTGTTACATGAGAAGGAGGGAGGGGGAAAGATCTGAGCGAGCACATCCTTTATTCCGAGAGAGAGAGAGGAAAAGTGCATGTGTCAGTAGACTCGCGTCTTTTCAAGAAAGAGATCCGTGTATTTTTTCCACTCGTCTCCACGCATTAACACATGAAATTACAGGGAGCTTCGGAGACTCTTTTAGAAAAGCGTTCAAATAGTCACCCACTCATTCTTTGCTCAGCTAAAAAAAACCACTCTCCCCCTTTTGCACCAGAAAAGACCAGCCGACCTCCTCCATAGCGGTCAAGAATAGCTTCTTCTCCATGACTTCTCTCTGCAGCACCAAGTTTTCCGTTGAAGGCAAAGAAGTCGAAGAAAAAAGGGAGGGAAAAGAGAGGAGAAAGAAGGGCAACTCATCTTGCTTTTCTATTTCCGATACATAAATCACAGCCAAAAGAGTTTCTAATCTCTGGAAGGTCTTGAAAAACAATTGGATGGGTCTCGTTCCTGCCACGGCTGTGGACTCACAATTGTTACGGCTCAAGTCTTAGTTATAAATCAAAGAGTGAGACTTTTGTCTCTTTCCGTCTCCCTCTCTCTCTCTCTCTCTCGCCCGCTCTCTCCAGGAAAAGTTGAAGCGCTTCCGCCTTAAGAAGAATCGAGGGGCCACGGGCCACATCAACAGAGAGTGCGAGGGGGAAAGAGCTAAGCCACATGTGTCTGATTCTGGGAGTCAGTCATTCATGGCAACAGAATCCAGTTTTTACATCCCTTTCTCTACTCCTTCTTTTATATTCCTCTTCCTCTCTCTCTCTCTCGCTCTCTCTCTTCTCCACCAAAGTCCTCCAAGCCAAACCAGGTCGCAAGGAATTCCACAGGCTCTTTCTTTGACTCTATACCTACTACCATTTTCGTCTTTTCGTGTGTTTTTTTTCGCAGGCCGTTTCTTTGACTCCTCTAAAATGGTTCGGAGGGTAGGAGGAGGGGGAGGGAAATAGAGGGACGGAAATGTGTACGTACATTACTCTCTTCCTTTTGCTCTCTCTCTCTCTCTCTCTGAACTTTCTCTCTCTCTCTCTTCCAACTTCGAGGATTGGGTTCAATATAAAAGGAAAAGGAGGACGTTGGAGCGGAGCGGCGAGGGCCCACATGTACATCCATGGGATGGAGTTGATTTACTCTTTTGAAAAAGAGGGAATTCCTCTCTCCAAGTTTAGCAATAAAATTAGAGTGTGGAGTATTTACATTTTCACTCCCCAATTGCGAAAAGCGTGGGGCAATTTAACTTGTACTGGCTCCTGACATCAATTACTGCATAAGCAGAAGCAGAGGCTTTTTCCAGTCTTTTTTCCATCACTTTTTATGAGGCTACTGGATATTATGGGGATGGAACAATAACAATTACAAGTATAGTGCCGGAGCCTACTTTCCTTCCTATGACCCCTTCCCTTCTCAGCCTGCCTAAGTAATTCTCGGACCCATTCACACTCCTTCTATTCCGACGTCTCATTCTCTCTCTCTCTCCCTCTCTCTCTCTTCCTTCTTCCTCCTCCGCCAAGAGTTATACAAGCACTAAATTTACTCTGGAGGAGTGGAGGCAAAAGAGGAAGAGGGGAATGAAGGAGGAAGAAGTGGAAATCAGTATTTAATGTCCTTTCTCCCATCATGACCACCACATGCATTTCTCCCTCGATTCCTTTACTTAAACTATCCTTTTTTCAACGACCCCTTCAAAACATTTCCCGTCCTCCTCCACATCAGATTAAAAAATGCCCATGGTTTGTATTTACAAGGAAATCAACATCATGTGCACTCGATTTTCACTCAACTTTCTCCCTCGTCTCACTTTCCCCGCATCAGTCTTTGCATTCTCTTGGACGAGCATTTTTACTTTCTCCTGGACGAGCAATTTTACTTTCTCCAGAAGGAAGGAGAAAGAGGAAGATGAAAGACCTGGCTTAATTCCCCCAAGAGAAGTCCACCCTGCCTACATTCTTGTTAAACACCTTTCTAATTAGCACTTTTTTCCCAAGAAAAAAAAAGAAAACTTATAAATTCTGGAAGGATGCAATCTAAAAAAAATAAAACGTATGCGTCTAATCTCTCACACGAGGATATTCCCCAAGCCAAAGAAAAACTTCCACGTAAAAAGTTTTTTTCTTCGATGTGAAAAAAAATGTTTAACGCATAGGAGCTCAAATTCATCATCTTTCTTAGGCAACAACTCCCCTCTCTCCCACTCTCACTTTCTCTCTCTCTCACTCCTTTGCGATTCAAACCCGTCATTATCTCCTCGCTCCTGCCCGGCCAGTATAATAGAGGAGGTTGTTAAACGAGGGAAGATAAACCTTTGGCAAATAAATCAAAATTCCCCGTTTTAATTCCTCAACAAGAATCATGGGCGAGTGGAAGGGAGAAAAAAGTGGGAGTAGTAGTTGAGAGGAAAATTAACACGGTGCACGTAGAGTCCTAAGAGAAGGAAATTTCATGCTTCGTCTTATTTCTCAATTTCTTCTCCTCATCCTTTCTTAATACTTGCGCTTAGAGAGACAGGGAGAAAGAGAGAAAGAGAGAAACAGAGAAAGAGAGAAACAGAGAGAGAATAGGAGACGGAACTTCTTGGAAATCCTCCACAACTTTTTCCAGCTCGTAACAAGCTCCCTGACAAAATCGCGTTGTTCTACGATATAAGCGCTCCCTCTAGTTTACGGCACCCTTCAAAAAAGAAAAAAAAACACAAGTGTGTAAAAAGCAAATGATGAGGTTTGAGGAGCTTTTTGGTGGAGGAAGAAGTACTCGACGCTCTCTTTCCAGAAACTTTTTGCCGAAACAATCCAATTTCAAAGAGTAATGAGAGGAGATGGGAAGGGATACTATAAAGCGGTACAATTACCACAAGAATGAGGATGTGAAATGTTTGGAATGAGAATGCAAAGGGGGAGGTGGGGGATTTTCATGGGAGTCAAAATGGCTCTTCTTCAACTATAAAGTCACTTGGAGGGAAGATTGATGGAAAGAAAGGAGGGATGAAAGCACCGCAGGATCCAGGGAAAGATATCCAACTTTCTTTTCAAATTTTACTCCTATATTCCCCCGTCAGAGAATTTGTCTACTTTTGTCATTTATTTCTGGCCGTAGACAAGATGTGTGGTTTTCAGATGAAATAGACAGAAGCATGCTTCAAAGCATGGACGCTGACCGGCAGATGGACTTGTCCATGTCAACAATTCCACGCGAGACTTTGACTGTGAGCGGGAAATGAGAAGGAAAAGTTTTGAAACGTGGAGAAAATCCGTGATTCGGATTTTAGAATTCAGACGCCAGCAATTAATATTCGGCCGTTGCCGAGGCCAGCAGATGCAACCACGAGGAAATAATAAAGATGCCATATGGAGCTAACGGCTCGAGAATGCCTCGAAGATGTTATTGCCTCCCGAAAAAAAAATTATTATTGTTGTAATCCCCTGCTAAATGCTTGTTCATTAACTTTTCAATTCAGCATGATCAAATGTTTCCCAAGTGAAAGCTTTGCACTCGCAAACTCCGCAAGATTTCATTTGCTTTCCTCACAATAACGCCATGCAATACTTTTGAAGGGGAGGGAGAGAGGGAAAACTTTTTAAATTGAACACATATTCGCAGACAAGGCGGCTCTGTGTAATCCTCCATCCCTCCTAGTAAATATGCCCCTCACTCTCCCTTTCTCTCTCTCTCTCTCTCATGTGGCTTCACTCCATGGCCCGCTCTTTCCAAATATTTCACTCACAATCAGCCCTTCTTCTTCCCCGCTGGAGAGAATGCCGGAGATAGTGAGCCTTCTCAAGGAGGGCTCTGGAAGAACTCTATTCACTCCGCTTTCAGTGTGTGGATGCACCGGCGAGTTTTTTTTTTGGCCTGCGGAGCGGGAGAAAAGAAAGGAGTAAAAAAATAAGACGGAGCTGGGGAGGACGAGTGGAAGAAAAGCGAAAAGAATCCCTGTGTGAGTGAGTATTATGGCATTACTCCCAAATATTCAACAGCTCACAGAATGGGCTACGAGTGTATTGAATACTTAACCATATATACTTAAGCTTCCTTCCAGGAGGGAGATGGAGAGGAGAGAAAAGAAGAGTAGAAAAGAGGGAGAGAGAAAGAGAGAGAGAGAGAGAGGTATAAGAGGGAAGAAAAAATCAGAGAGTGGAATCATTTTATAGCTGAAATACCCTGAACGGCAGCAGAAGTCAGAAGGAAAGAAGAGGGGAAAGTGGAGGAAGAGAGAGAAGGCGAGGATAAAAAAGACGGATCGATCGTATCAATTTTCCCATACATGCACATGGAGTAATTACAACCAACTTTGAATTTTATGCACGGACAAACCGGAGGAGAAAAGGCGAGACAAGGAAGCTGTCTAAAGACTCCTCCTTCCCTATCAGCCTTTCTACATCTTTACCTCCTTTCCCTCCCCAGTATTCCTCCAAAGTACATAGAGGGACGCGAGTGAGCTCAGTCTCTCCGTCTCTCTCATGTCTCTCTCGCCCTCCCTTCTCCTCACTTCCGCTCTCTCTGTTTATCCTCTTCATGCTACTTATACTGCAGTTATTATTATTAGTGTGCCCATGATTATTACACGACTTTATTTCTTGGAAAAAAAACCCAACTCACAAGACATTTTCTTTCTTGTGAAATATACTCAGGAAATCAAAGGCGGAAGCACTAAAAGAGACAATTAAGTCTTCAGCAGGGAGGAAACCACAAGTAAAGTCCTACTACTTTGCTGGGGCTCAAGGTAAATTCCAAAAAAGGATAAAGTCATCGGGGCGTCTTATTTTTCAGCGAACATTCCCCCCAGCTCCCACTTTTTCCTCCCTCCCTCACTCTCTCTCTCTCTCTCTCTCTTTCTCTGTCTCTCTCTCTTTCTCTCTCTCTCTTTCCCTCCCTCTGTCTTCCTTCATTCTTCAAGTTGGACGCGTGCACGAACACACATAGTAGTCAAATGCTAGGACAAGAAAAACTTTTCCGCTTTGTGTGCCACTCCACGTCTATTGTCGGAGTCCATGTAGGATATAATCCATATATGACTACCATCCACATCCACACATGTATAGGAGGAAACAATGCACCCACCTTATAACTTTTCCCCACACATCTCCCCGTGTACTATGGCAAAGGAGATGTATGAAGAGGGAAGCCGGAGGAAGCTGAGGTGAAGGCTTTAGAGAGAGAGAGAGGAAAAAAGGGAGACGAAAAAGACAAATCTGGAAATCATTGGAGCAGCGCGTGTACACATGTTAAATTTTTCCTGTGCTCTTGTGTCAGTAAATGGCTGCGTGGTGGTAGGATACTGAAGGAGAAAGTTTTTGGGTAAATGGAGAGAAAGTTAAGAGAATGAGGCAGTGTTCGGAGAAAGCGGAGGGAGAAACAGAGAGAGAGAGAGAGAGAGAGAGAGAGAGAGAGAAAGCAGAAGCGCCCCTTTCTCTTTTTGTGTACCACTTAAAAAGGGTAAAAGTCGAAAGGTGAAGGGGGAGTGTAAGTTTGATGAGAAGACAGAGAGAAAAGTTCATAAGTTGGAAATAAATTTGATAATTAGAGCATGGCTTGTTAATTATTTGGATGCAAATGACACTAGACAATAAACTGGGAAATCCTTATGCGCACTGGGTGTCCACACACTCTCTCGGCTTTCCTCTCTCCTCCTCTCTCTCTCTTTCTCTGCTTTCCTTTTTCCGTCTCTCTCTCCGTCTCTCTCTCCGTTCTCTCTCCCTTTCTCTCTCCCTCGCTCTCTCTCTCTCTAACTTCTTGTCTTCCTTTCTTCCCCTACTCAATTTCGACCGAGTGTTGAGCCACACACATTCATTTTTATTCAAATGGAAAGCCGAGTCTTTTTCCACTGACTTTATTGATCCTTAAGCTTTCCCCTTTTTTTCTTCTTTTCTTCCCGTCTTTTTCTTTGCAGCTGGGAGATTCAGAAGGATAGGAAGAATTTAATTTTCTTCCCATCAGCCAACTTGTTACTATTCTTCATTCATATTTTCTCTCTCTCCCCTCTTTTTCTCTCATTCTCTCTCCATTTCTCGCTCTCTCTCCCTTCCCTCTTATTCTCGCTCTTTCCCCTTTCAGAGCCCACACATTGTCTGGGCTCATTTGCACTTATTTCCTCTCTTTTTTGGTCGCCCCCAAGAAAAAACTTTGAAAGTGAGTGTGCATGATTTCCCCCCGAATCTCTCCCATTTCCAAGGACTCACACACACCCAGCAGCCGTCCCCATGTTTCCCCTTTTCTTTGCTTATATAAAAAAAAGTAGCTACTACGCGGGGAAATTATTGCACATCTCGCACAAAGGGAGTGTGGGGGAGGGGGAGAAATGTCTTTTTGGAAAGGATGTAAATTTTTCTGGGTGCATGGAATAGTAGCCCTTCGGTAATTAAGTTTTTTTTTGACACTGGCAAAAATTATCGTTTGAGTTCACAAGTTATACTAATGAGCTCTGCTTCACGCAAACAAGACTCCATTAAAAGGACGTGCCGTTGTTGTTAGAAGTAAATTACATGAGTAGTTTCCAAGTCTTCTTTTACTGCTACAGAGAAAGAGCGGGAGTAAAAAAAAAGTTCCGGATGAAAAAAAAAAGTTCAACTCTTCCCGTCGTCTTTTGCAATCTCTGTCTCTCTCACATTTTCCAATTACGGCTAATTTCATTACTCCTCGTCTTCTTCGTCTCACTTGCCTCGCTTTGACACTGATCTCCTGTACTTCATAAATGATTCTCGCCCTTTCACACTTGTTGTACTATTCTTTGGCTCAGTCATACACACTTGTGCATCCCTCCGTGCTCCTCTTTCCAATCTCTCCGCTTCCCATTCAATTTCCCACACACAGAATTCCCTCGCACCTCATCACATTGTTCCCTCTTCCTATTTCAGAATCCTCTGGCCCCACACAAAAGAAAATTCCGAAGGAGTGCATACTCCCATGTCAGAGTTTCTTATTAAAGTTTCAGTGGGAGGACGACGACTACATTGTAATTCCCTTTCCCTACCAATATTGCCTCTGGAGCATTCACAACTATTTAGACTTAAAGCCGCAAATATTCCGTTTTTTTCTAAACATCTGTATGAACAGTCTCCACTCAAGCACAAGAATCCACGCTCACATCAATATAGGATACATCACATCAATTAAGGCTTAAAAGCATGGATTTCACAGTGAGGAATGAAATAATTTCCCAAGGAAATCCCGTGCCAATGTTCAAGCTTCCCCGTCCACAGCTCTCCATCAATATTGCTGATTTGGTTAAGTATAAAGACAAGTTCGCTTGCACTGGCGGCCGAGTATCCAGAGGTTAGTCTCCTCGCCTTCTAACAGCTCTCTCTTTCTTGGCAAGTCGCAGGCCTTGTTTCACTTTTTCATTCCATTCCATATCTCCATTTTTTGTCCTCGTCCCTCCACGGGATAAATAGGAGGCATGGAGAGGAGCGACAGTTGGTAGTGATGGGCTGGAGGAGGCGGCGGGTAGGAGAAGATGGACACGGGCAGAGGGATCGGGAAGAGAGGAAATGAAGTGCTGGAACGAGTAGAAAGGGATTCCGAGGAACCGAGGAAGGGAATGTTGATAATGAGAGGGAACTCTTCCGCAGAATTGCCGAGCACACGAGGAGTGAGTGAGTCCCGGGATGCCCGAATCATGTGAGAGATCCCACCCACACCCGCATTATCTCCTCAACCTAATTTTTAATCCGAGCCATTTAAGCAAAATCTCATTTGAACAAGGTGAAGCCGCCATCCGCTGCCAATGGGAAGCTTCTCGGGAGGCGCGCTTCAAGTCATTTACACGATGTTCTCCATAAATACTTTATATTTCGGGGAGAACCGAGACAGTACCGACGCCTGCCTTTGCGTTGAAGAGATTATTGAGGAGATTCCTGGCCGTCAATGCTGAATGCAAGCGGCTGCAATTGCAAACGCTGCTTAATCAAATCTCTGACAAACCTCTGCAGAGATGCACTCGGGCATGGGCAAATTATAATTTCCACCATCTATGCGTGGAGCAGATCCTGTGATATTGCATAGGAGGTGATTTATAATGTTACAAATCATAATAATTTAGAAGGAAGTAAAAAAAATCGGTTTGAAATGGTACAAGCCTATCTCCTCCTCGTTTAGCATCTCACGTCACCCCTGAAGCCTAAGTATGACGGATGAATTATTCCTAACAAGATATAATTGAAGCTGGGCTGTTGGATCATAAATGAGCTATAGCCCTGAGTGCGCCCCTCAATGTTATCTCCATTTAGGATCGTAATATAGTGTGAAAGATCAAATATGCTTCTCCCATAGCGGCGGAAGGGCGCATTGGGGCTCTCTTCTCATCTGATGTGACACTCCGATGTAGCGGCGTCCTTTGGGGAGAGGAAAGCCTGAGATGACAATGCGAAGGAATATGCTTTATTATTAATATAACATATTTCCAGCTGACGATAAGTGGAATGGTCTGGGACGGAAGATGAGGGGGGAATCGCATAAGTAGGTTGTTTTGTGGGGGTGGGGAGAGCTAATGAAAAGTGGAGGAGACGTGAGAACAAAATGGATGTGGGGAGAGAAAGTTTTTGAAGAAGTTGTTGAAAAAGGAGGAGATAAGGAGTGAGAGCAAGAGAGAGAGAGTGAGCGAGAGAGAGAGAGACAGAGAGAGAGAGAGAGAGAAGGCGCGAGAGAATGATGACTCAATTCCTGGGCTTTTAGACAGTATGAATGAATGAATGGGAGCGGATTTCAGAACAAAGAGGTTACGGATGAATCTTTGTTGGTTGGGTGTGTGTGTGTGTGTGTGTGAGTGAGTGAGGGAGAGGGGACGAGGGGGAGGGGGAGAGAGAGGGAATGGGAGAGAAAAGGTCGAGGGAGAAGCGGAAGAGAGGAGAGGAGCGTGTGTGTAATTTTAAAGGCTGGTAATATATCAAAGTCGTTAGGAGATAGAGGAAAGCACTTGAGTTTAAACAAGTGTGACTTCTCAGAGCGAAAGGATAAGTGAGTGAGTGGAGGCTAGAGAAACTAGAAGATTTTTGCACTAATTGCTTATCGATTTTCCTCTCTCCCCATAATCCATCAGTCATTGCAGTGATGTTACACTCTCGCTTTCATCCATTTCGTCTCTCTCCTCTTCCTTCTCCCTTTTGCCCTTCTCTCTCTCTCTCTCTCTCCCTCTCTCTCTCCCTCTCTCTCTCCCTTTCTCTCTCTCTACACACGAAGACACGCACACAAACACGCCAGGAACTACAGACATGCTGAAGAGAAAACATGATCAATTCCGTGTCATTGTTGAGTAGGCTACGAGCTAAACAAATAACCATCCTCATCACTACTAGGACCTAATCCAAGGAATCACTTGAGATGAGAGATTCGATCAGAGGACGTACATATCTACTTTAAGACTTTCACGGACCTCCTGCTATACTTTAAGTCCTACATCTATACACAGAACATTCTCCACGGCCACCTGACCCTCAACTAGCCGGAGAGGAACAAAATACGAAAAAAAAGGAAGAGAGAGAGAGGGACGTTGAGGGAAGAAATTTTTCCACGGCCACATCTGAGATAGAGCTGATGTGAGACAGCTAATGGTTGAGATAATGGATTTTTTTCCCCTTCATGTCCATCTCTCCAGCTCCCACAACTAGCCCTTTAGAGCTCCTCTTTTACTACCACCAAAAGTACTCATCATCTTTTATAACCAATCTTCCCTAACATTATGACGGCGCTGACCGTTCCCATCTTATTACTGGGTGAAAGACTATCATACACTGACAATGTCCTGCATACCAAAGTGTATACCTGTATATGTATGTGCATTTAATGGCATCAAGTCAAAAGTAAATAATTGCCCTTCTCTTTATTATAAGGAGTAAGCTATTTAAGAATGACGTTGAAGGCCCACAAAATTGGCTTTCTCCCTTCCTTCCCCCAGAATTTGCTATTAGTGCCCAAAGCCCTCTTCATCCGCCCAAAATGCTTCCTATTCCTCGTACCACCGCATGTAAATCCAGAAATTTATACATAAAACCAGAAATGGCTCTTTAACTCAAGTATGAAGATTGAAATCCCATTGGGAGGAGCCAAGACAGACATTCCAAATACTTGGAGGTTGGACAAAGAGCGTAAACTAAATGACGGACTTTGTGTAGGAACCAGCTTTTATTTTGGTTGAAGACACGAGTGATTCCATTTATTGGTCCCAATCATTTGACCGGAAATGAGCTCATACTGGAGTAGCAGACCAAAGATGCTGTTAGCCTTAATCTGATTTTATTAATCTAATCTTTATGATTGGAGCCAGATCTTCCCCTTCCACGGGAAAAGAATGACTGTAATATAATAAGGACTGCGGAATTTACTCGGGAAAATAATTTATTTGGCTCCGCTTGTCACGCTCACCAATTGTAGGACGTGGAAGGGCTTGATCATCTCATAAACAACCCAGCCACGGCACGGCACAGATGATCTTGAAGGGTCTAGCCCACACACTCGCACTCGCACTCACACTGGAATCTGGAGCAGCGTCAGAGATGTCAGCCAATTGTAACATTTGAAATAACTTCCTTTCCTTTGATTTCCACCCCTTTTGGATTTTGTCAGTTTTTATTTACGCAAAATCATAGAGATATATATATATATATATATACTCCTTATGGCGGAATTGAGCCCATTCTCGCTGGCAAGACTTCCTCCGTCCTATCATGTGTTAATGTGTACACACAGATAGAGTTACGTCCTTCAGCGGAACATCCCGGCATTGCCCGTATTCCAGGGCGGCAGAAGGAGATGAAGGCTCTCTTGTTGTCCTTTATGGGAGCTCCTCTTTCTCGTCCTGATCCGTGCCGGAGTCTGGAAGCACATAATGGAGTCCGGACATGAAAATCCCCTAAAAACGCATCCCTTAATCAAAGGAATTGGTTAGCATTTTTCTCTCGCCTCACCGGCTGAACTCTGTAATTATTGGGATTCCCAAGCCCGATCCACATGAGTTGAGCAAATTAAAGAGAGATGAAGCCGTAGAGTTTTAATTTGGCTGATAGACTTGGTGGCGGAGGCGAAGGTGATGGGATGAAAAGCCCTTCCATCTTTTTTTTTAAAGGGGGAAACGGAAATAATATTTTCGTACGCATGTCTCCTCACAGTTAGTCGAGGACGGGAGTGTTGTGGCTTTGCTTAGAAAAACTTTCGCCTCCTCCACGGAGCGATGTAGCGAGAATCCTGAGAAATGGAAGGAGTCTCCAGAGTGTGCTCTGGGGATTTGAAAATGCATTTTAACTCACCCAAAAAACCACAGCATGATGTGTTTTTTCTCTCCATCCTCCACCAAGCCACTCCAAAGCATCGGAGGTCGGAAGATGGACGAGGGAAGAGGAATCCCCGCTTCCCTCGCATCCATATGGCAGAGTAAAAGTAAAGGTGTAAGTGGGGGAGTCATAATTTAATTATGATTTCAGTTCCCCGAATTACACTGCTTCGTTGAGCCTCCGCTCTTCTTTTTTTTTACCAGAGAAAAACTTGTCACGTTCCGTGTACTGGAGCATTTAGACGGGGAAATATTTTGTTGGGGTGAACTACAGATTGCGAGGCATTAAGGTGTGTTGGGAGGAGGAGGCAAGGCTGGAAGGGAAGGAGAAATCATGGGAGAGTCGTGAGAGAGGGAAAGGAGTGATGTATTTCAGCCTTGACTTAATGAATGGTGAAAAAAAGGTTCCTCCTGGTTGGGAATAAAGTTACTAAACGAGTCGACTAGGAATAATACCATTTGACATGTCGACAGCCATCTCGGTTGAGCGCATTTTCTCCCGGAGATCCCACACGTTCATTTGTTTCCCTTCGTCCTCTTGGTGCTCTTTCTCCGGCCACTTCCAAAGGAAGGTGGCAGCCAAGTGTTGACATTCACCCACGTGTCTCCTTGTGCATCGCTGGAGAAGAAAAGGAGGCGGAGGCGGAGGCGGAGGGGGAGGAGGAGGAGGAAATGGAGGAGATGTAGTAAGATGGCCATAGGAAGGAGAGCAACCATCCGCACACCGCACTCCTCCGAGCGACGAGTTTTATGTTGAAGGGAAGAGGTAAAAAGTTTACACTCAAGGAAGAACAACAAAAAAGGTTACAAAAGAGAGGATCCGTCCCATAGTTACTTCTCCGGCCCCAACACACCACCATCATTCCCTCTAAAAATGATGATGATGATGATGATGATTGTGGTAATGCTTAAATTCTCTCCTCCAAACTCCTTCAGTGCAAAAACTTATACGTATGTACGGCCATCGCCCGTGTCTGCCTGTAATCTATATGTAGTGCATGTCGTCGGGGAAGAATCCTATGTAACCATCTCCATGGAGCGCCAAATTCAGGAAGTCATCATCTCCATTCGGCCTCTGTGCATAAAGTAATCAAGTCCATTTCAAATCAAATAGATGCCCTTGGGCCTAGGACGAACCACTGCGCTTATACGGTCATTTTAGCTAATTTTCTCCGAACGTCCGAACGCACCTTTCATTTTTTCAACTAAATTCCATCCAACTAAATTTTCGAACCAAACGTGTGCAGAGTACCAGCATTTTAACAATGAAAATTAACTTGTATAATTAATTTGCAATGGCGGTCGGACTGAAGCCTGTGCTATTCTACACAGTAGGCGTGCCTGTAGTGGTAAAAAACGGAAAAAATTAATTTATATGTATGTATATAGGTTGATTATATAAAATCCTAATTAAAATTTCTCATAATCTTCATTTGGGAAAATGGATTCAATTTTCTTGGTTTTAATTTATTTTTGGAGAAGATCACTTACTGTACGCAAGAAAAATGGAGACGATTATTTCGTGAATTAACGCTCGATGGAGATGGTTACACAAGATTCTTCACGGACGATATACATTGTAGGAAGTAGTAGTTGCGGACGGGGAAAGAGCGAAAGAAAATGAGAGGGTTGTGACAGCTCAAGCTGGAAAGAGAAAACTTTTGGCTGGAGGATACAATTGGAGGCAAGTTGCAATTATTAGGAAACCACATCGGGACAATAAGATACGAGCAACATACTACTCTCCTATGTCACTACAAAGTATTCTCATGTTATGGGTTATGGCTTTGAAGTCATAAACTTTCTTCTCTCTCTCGCTCTCTTTCTCTCTCTCTCTTGCTCTCTTTCTCTCTCTCTCTCGCTCTCTTTCTCTCTCTCTCTCGCTCTCTTTCTCTCTCTCTCTCGCTCTCTTTCTCTCTCTCTCTCTCTCTCTCTGTCTCTCTCCCTCGCTTTATCTCTCTCCCTTTCCCCCTGCCTTCCTGGAGAAAACAGAGGCTTTTCCACACTCATCTCCCTTCTTCATCATGCCTGGCTTTTCTCCGACATACAAACATTTTGCTCGGGGCTCCCGCTTTCCTCTCTTTCTCTCTCTCTCCCACGAATTTCGGTTGGATATCTTTCCTCCTGTAGACTGAGAGAGTCGGTGAATGTGTTGAAGCTACGGAAGGCCCGGTTCTGCTGGAAACAAACATCTGTGTATAGATAGGGCTTCCCTCCCCTGTAATCCTTTGTGTACATGTAGCTCCGTGATTGCAAACAAAGAGCGTGCGGGGAAGATCCGTTACGACATGCACTAGTGCTAAAGGTAGAGATTATTCACATCTATCGCTCAGCTCTAAAGTCAAATAAAAGAGACCACAATTAATTCGCCAAGTTGTTGTTGTGTTGGAAAAGAGGGGAATTTTCTCCACCAGAAGCCATCCATGTTCCTTCAACTTTCTCTTTTCTTCTTGTTCTTGCATGGACAGGGATTCGCGGGTGTGCCATTCTTCCCGTCGTCAAGCCCTTCTTCCGGGGGGCTTTAACAGTTGCCCACTCCGAGGATGCTCCTGTAATCGGAGAGAGTGTAGTCTTGAGAGTGTGTACAGGGGCATTTCCCATCCTTATCAGTGTCAGGGAACACGGACAAGCGAGATTGGTAATCATAATCATAATTCCTAAGTACGCTTCCTCCCATATAAAGCCAGGCGTGATGTGAGAGAGAGAGAGAGAGAGAGAGGATGCCGCAGGGGGAGAAAGAGGTAGGTGGACGACATTTAAAAAAATAGGAACAACTATCTACGTAGATACGTACATGAGCAGGACCTGAAATAACTGGGAAGCTTCCGTTGCAGAAGAGACGAGTGAATTACATGTTTGTTCCCTCAAGATGGGAAAGAAAAAAAAGGGTGGGAAAAAAATGGTAGAAGGGAAATAAAGAAGATGGAAGGAGTTGGAAGGGAAAGTGGATGAAAAAGATGGAAGTTTTTGCTGAGCGGGGAAAGGACTTTTAAAGGTCCTCGGTGGGTAATGAAAGGGTAAGTTGGAAATGAATGGAACAGCTTCACTGCGGCTTCCACTCATTGCTTTGGGATTCAGCTGTAGTTATATGAGTTGGGCAAAAGTACAGAGAGTCTTAGTGACTATTTACGTTTTTTTTAAAGAGAGGAGGGAAGCATAGAGGAGGAAAAGGACCGTCCTCAAGGTACATCAATAATTTCCTCAACTTTTATAATGCAAATTTAATCATCCATTTCCAGAGTCGCTCCACTTGCCGTGCTAACAAAAAAATGTAAGGACAAGACATTTCATACTTTTAGCCAAATAACTCCATCCACACGAGTGGAGTTTGATTGAGGAAGGAGCGGTGGCGGGGAGGGAGGATGGGGTTAATACGACATTAACCAAACTCACGCTTAGGGGATAAACGCCAGGGAAATAAGGGAGGGAAATTTACCCTTCACAAACTCCGACAAAGCCAGCTTCCCTCCTCCGTGCACTCATATACATATGTATGTATCTATATTATATATGTAATATGTATGATATGCATACATAGCTACGTCACATGAGAGGAGGAAATACGGACCTTTCCCCCCAGATTCGTGTTCATCAGCATTAAATGTGGACAGGGCTAGGAGAGTCAACTGATGGGCTTTGATGCGTGGGCGTTGACTCTACCTCTCCCGCTCTCTCTGTCTCCCTCTCGCTTCTCCCTCTAGATTGTGCAACGGATCTGTCAACTGCTTCAACGTCATTACGCTTCAGCTTTGATATTTTTCAACAAAGACAAACTATATAATCCTATTAAAATCCGTGGAAACCCAAAATACGAGGAGCTTTCCCGACGTTTTCTCTCTCTCTCTCTCTCTTTCTCTGTCGATTGGAATACACGTGCCGGGAATGAACCTATAATAGTATAATCTCCTATCTATCTGTATTAAAAGTGTCTACTTAACTAATTAGGGCAGGCCCAGCACGCCTTTGGGCTCTAACGTGGATGCGGCCCAAGGGTGGTGTTCATTTTTGGCACCATAAACATCTTTCCCGTTGTCTCTCACATTTTACTACACTGAACTAATGCTACTACGCCGAACCCGGGCCATTGCCGGGTAAAAGGGGCTCACTCAAACAAATTACATGTGGCAACAATCATTTCCGATTATTATCAAAAGGACGTTCTGCCTCCCGCGAATCCCCTTCTACTACTTATTGGGTTCAGAGCATAACGGAGTCTCTTTTGAGGTGGCTAAGCAGTCAATTAAGCGACCGGGGGAAAGGACCTTTTTTTTGCTCTCAAAATGCTTTCGCGGAAATCAGAGAGTGTGAGGGAGAGCCTTTTAGTATTGAAGGTGTATTTCGTCCCAATGGCCCAATAAGCGGAAAGGAATGCTTCCACGGCCTCCATATTTCCGCCAAATCCATATCCACCCTAACTCTCCGAGGTCAGTTCCAAGCCTCTGCTCTCATCCCATTTATATGATTCTACGTGGGTCTAGCACATCTTGGACTTTCACATGACAGGCTCGGGCAAGGACTTGAAATCTTGGCAAGCAGCAAAGACTGTTTTAGCTTTAAAAAATGAAACATATAGAAAAGCAGCCTGTGTAAAAAATGATTTATTTAGACAGGATAATGTTAAAATCTCTTTTAACGTACAAACAGGAATTACTTCAGTTTGACTCGCTGGCTGACGGCATAGGACGGTAAACTATACACTAGTAATACTCATACTCTATACATTTTTTAATACTACAATAGAACTTATGGTCATGCATGTCTCGATACTATACAATGTCGCTTGTAAATTATTTTTTTGGCTTAAATTAGTATAAGCACCTACCAAAGGAAAAGTATTGCGGGGAGGACGAGGGGCGGGTTTTTTTTTGGACTCCTGAACTTGTTCAAGTCCCAAAAGTCTATGCAGATCCCGACTAGAAAGCCACTGATTTATTTAAAGGCTTTATTTACATCACGATGTGATCAATTCCATCTGACCAAGACTCTTTAGTTTTCTATAGAACCTTGTGACATGTGTAAAATTATGCTACGGATCATCCTATATTTTCATACAAATGAGTTTCACATTCCTTGTGAGATTCCACAAATATTAATCACCTACATTCTTTTAAAAAATGGTACGATATTTGGCATTATGGCATCCTTCATAGTTATCACCTTTAACAATTAGCACTTTTCCTGGCAGGTTCATGCTTTCTCTCCCACCTTTAATCTTCCTCTACTTTGACCAGGACCTGTGGAGACAGCCAATTTATTTATTTATTTCAATTTATTTAGTTTTTCATTTTAAATCAATCCAGTGAAATACTACTTTTGTATTGTTTTCCTATTTGATCCAGACTCACCTTTTCTATTTCAGCCTCCCAATTGGAATCCGCTGCCGCATTCCCCGGATCCTTGTAATTACGCTCCAGCTCGGATGCAAGTATTGCGGCTTTGTAGGCAGTGTATTTGAGTCGGAAGTAAGTTACATCAGTGATTACTTTGACGTAGTAATCCGGAATGAACTCGATGGGCCTCTTCTCCGCCAACACGCTACCTTCCGCCTGTTCCGAGTCGTAGGACTTGAGAACTATTATTAGAGCAAATAAAAGCATATGTTTAGCTCATTTTCTCGGGTCCTTCCGCACATAAACCGAAATGTGTCATTGCGTGGTCAAGTCAAGTCCTAGAATTGCTGGTGACAGCACTCACCATCATAGCCCTGGTCGGACACGAGGAAAGACGTGCCGAAGCATGTAAATGGACCGCCTTCGAAAGTCATTTTCTCGCTCCCGACAAGCACTTGGACGCGACCTTCCAGAATCATGCAGAAGTACATTGAAGGCTTCCCCTGGAAAGACATGCAAATACATTAATGTTCTCTTTTGGTGGAACAAAAGTCTGTTTTACACAATAATGAAAACATCTACTTTGACCCACCTTCTCGTAGAGGTACGTGAACTGCGGAGATTTTTCATTTTGTCTCAATTTAGGGGCTTTAACAAACACCACCGAGGATTTCATAAGCCTCTGGATGACGCTCACACTTATGTGCTCTTTCTTGAAAGGCTCCACGGCTGAAATGACACAACGGAGGCCATAAAACCTTTTATTTCTTTTGGCCTTTTACTCTCATTCCACTTTCTCCAGTACTTTCACTTCCTGCTTTCCCCTTCTTCTTGTACATACATATACAAATACACATGTATATATACGCATAGCATGCACTACCGAGGCAGAATTACATCAAACTAAACAAGGGTCAAGCTGTGATGGAAATTATTAGAAGTTTGGAAAGAGTCCTGAAACAGGAAAGCTATCAATGGAGGCAATTTCTTGGAGAAAGTTCCACAAAATTTATGAAATTCAAGGAATTGAAATCAGGAATGTTGATCAAGTCCCGGTAAGCACAACAATATGCACTTCTGAGCTTGTTACCAAAAATACTACGTAATATTAATATTTAAAAAAACTAGTCAGGCGTGTCTGTGCCTCGGAAGATGCAATCTATCAGTTCCTCCTGCGAGAATTCAGGAGTTCATGCGCGTAACAAGCTTTAATGTGGATGAAAAACTATTGGAGATTCGTCCACTTACAAGCACTGAGGAATTGAACTGCGGCCAAAGCCAAGGATGGCGGGACTTGAACCACCGGTTTGACCTTCTTGTGAAGTATAGTGTACGGCATGTCCTTCGGCCGCTGTCCGAGTGATTGCCGGGCTAGCATTTTCCCCACTGGTCCATAAATAAAGGGTTAAGACTTTAATTAACACCGTTAATTCCTAATTTTCATTTTGGATCAAAAGAAAAGTTCTATACCATCGCTTTCATCCATGATTTCCGCCTGCAACAGCTCCTCCAACACGTCCTCCATGGTGACAATGCCGATTGTCTCGTAGTAAGGGTCACCCGGACCGTCGTCATTAACTATTTCCAGGGTCAAAATAGGTGAGAAATTAAACAAGGCTTATCAGAGTGATTGAATTGGGATGTCAAAATGAATTGGAGATTGCAACAAGTACATAATTCAACATCAAAACGTACGAATTTGACATCCGACCTACCTCGTTGAACGAATGCCATGTGACCTCGGTTGCCTGAAAAACATGCGTATAAGGTCGTTATATTTTCATATCAGTCTAGACATAATTGAACAAGGAAAATGGAGCAAATGAGTTAAATTACGGCAACTTGTCACGCCCTCTACGTTTGCATTTGGATGGCTGTGTTGATGGGATTTCATTTCGCAGAATGATTACGATTACCAATCTCGTAATCCAAAGTACTACTCCCACAGCTTAAACTGGGGAGTGCTAGCCCAATAGTGAGAGCACATTGAGCCGGAAAAGAGAGGAGTGAGATCGTACAGAAAGGAGTGGAGGACTTGCTCTCTACGATGTACAGCCAGATGGAAAGGAGGCGTTCATGAACGTCAAAATTTATTTGACGAAGAGCATTTGAGCTGGGAGATGAAGAAAGAGGTCTTGCAGAATATCCAGAAGGGCTCTTACTACTACCAGGACCAGTACTACTATGCATCGCGTGGTTGTGAGAAATTTATTTGAATGGATAAAAAAGGGAGGAAATCTTATCTCACCTTCTCGAAAGGCGCGAAACATGTAGTCCAACCTCGTGTTCTCAAAAGCATACAGAAGTTGATTTCTGTAGAACTCAATAACAGTCCTCAGCGGAATGTTATCGCTCGCATCCAGCAGCGTTAGCTGTTTGACGTTGATAAGAGCTACGACATTACTTCGTTCACCCTCGTAAATAGGAATTCTTGAGTATCCTGGAGAAGAGGGAAAAAACGACATTTCAATGCACAACTCACTTTGTGCTCTTTTCATGTCTTCCCCATAAATATACACTGATTCTATTGCTCTATTTCCCCCTCCCAGCGCTTTCCAACTCATCCCTTCCGCCCTTTCCCTACAAATAGCATGACCCCAAGCCCAGCAGTTCCCAGTTCAAGCCACTCGCAACATCGGGAACAGGCACGAGGTTGAGGGTCAGCTTTTGGGAGGCAGCGAGAATTGCGTAGGGAAATAACCCTTCAAACGGCAAATTGGCGATTTGTAATTTGAAGGGATTTGCTATCAAATTTGCTTTCACTAATCTGATACTAGCCTCTCTTGACCTATGACCCACCATGGTATTCGATCTCGGCCATTGTATCGAAATTGAGGACGGCGTCGCTAGGAAGCATAAAGACGGACTCAATCTTGGTCATCATGTCCCGCACAGTCTTTGTCTTCATTCCCAGAGCCCCCGAAATTATCCCCACTTCTTCATTTTCTAATCCATGATGATCTTTAGTAACCTGCGCAAACCATTTCAAAATTATCAAATATCACGCACCCAAACAAGCGCACGACAACATGCCCCGAAGCTCCATTGATTCGCATTATGTTTGATGCGTCCACTGATGCAATTATGCTTTGATTTATGAATTTGAAAGCGGCTTACGGCTAGGAGCTCTTTGAGCTTCTCGCGGTTGTACACAATTCCGATTTCCTCCCCTAGAATCTTGTCGAGAATGACGCTGAAGGTGTAGGACAAGGGGAAAGTGATGAACATGATGAATTTGGTGACCCACACGGTCTTTGCCCCAATTGCGAGGCCAAAGCGAGAGCAAACGGCCTGAGGGATGATTTCCCCCACAATGACGATGCCTGCCGTGGACAGCATGACAGCGAAGATCCCGGACACGAGATCATCCAGCAGAATCGTCAAAGTACTGTTCACCAACACGTTCCCCAGGACCAGACTACATAATAAATAATTCCCCTTCGTCCTCAAAGGCAGGATGGTTCGGGCATAGTTCCGTTCCTTCTCAGATCCCGTGTTGGACAAGATTTTGAGGTCCGTCCTGTCCAGGGCGAGGAGTCCTAGTGTCAGTCCCGCGAAGAGACCAGAGAGCAGGAGGAGGACGGAAATGAGTAGGGCTTGGATCCAAAAGGGCAACAACCTGTCGTAGGCCTTGACTCTCAGCCAAGGATCCGGCCCCTGATGGATCCAAGGCATCTCCGTGTTATTCTCTCGAACGCACACGAAATAGTATTCATCCCGTTCCGAGGCGGAAAACGTCACTTTCAGAACTCCTGTCACCGCACCGTCGCTAATCGACGAGAGCTGTGTAACCACATTTTCATATTATTCTACAAAATCCAACAATTAACTCCACACATGTCTAAGGCATGCACTTCAGCATCTATGTACGCGCCTATTTATAAACGTCACTTCTCTCTTCCGTCTTTCCCACCTTGTATAATTCTTCTATACTTTCAGCTAATGTCCACTTAACACCCAATTAGTACTGGACTCTACCGCTTATTCTCTGCTCTATATTTGTCTATTTTCCAAAGGCAAAAACATAGTTGCTTTAATGAGGAAACCAAACTAGTTGTGAGTTAATTCTCATAAAAAAAACAAATGGTTTGGGGAGCTTCATCAATTATTTGTTCCCTGAAGCAATTGGATGATCATAAATAAGCGTCGTGTCGTTTCTCTAATATTTTTGCTTTGGAAGTAGTATTTAGCTACTCTGTACCAATATCTGCTCACACACTGCGCTCTGCCAGCAGAGCCAAGAATGAAGAAAGGGTAATCAAAGCAAATTATTTTTGGCTCGGCCACCGGCACAGAACATGTCCACGCACATACGCTAGCGTAATGTAATTAATTATATCCATTAATTATATCCTCATTTTCTGCCATGTTTCCTCCTAAATAAGCACAGATAATCAATATAATGACATAATTGAGGGTCTAATTTTTATGACGTATTTCTTTGAAACGTTCATTCTTACTTTTGTCAAACGGAGAGCTAGTTACTACCACCGTACTAATAATAAGAGACGATAAAAAGCTGAAAATATGCTCACAACCCAACCGAATAAATTTTGGTTGCGGAAGCGTCGTCGCAATCCGCTCCACGCTCTCTGCTCTCTGTTGCAAATCTGACAACAGTGTGATTCGTAAAGGAATGTCCGAAGAGTCGCACACTCGAGAGCACATCAGCAAGGACAATGGACACTCCTTGGCCTTCGTAAGAAACTCCTTTTTCCGCGTCCTGAAAGACAATTACAATTAGTTGCATTTACAATTAGTTGCATAATATCAAACGAACTGCATAAATTTCATAAATAATATTGTTTTCATAAATACGGGGACCAATTGTCACATATTTCAACAGACAATCTTGGAGAGGCATGCTTATCCTTCGGCTGTAAAGAGGTAAGCCTATAGATTCCGGACGAGGAGTACAAGTAAATCAACTGGAGAAAGAGATTTTTGGGCATATTTAAAGGATCTTACTTCAATTCTGAGCCCATCCACGTAGGCGGTGTTATTGCTGGGAGTGGCAAAGGTCGGTGGAAGGACTTGGTAGTTGGAAGAGCTTTGAAGTCTCCCTCCGTCCAAGGGCTTCCGGGACCTTCCCCGCTTGGCTCCTCCCACCACATCCCACGGGTCAAGGGGGTCACCTGGGAGGGAGGACACCTTCTGTATCTCGTTGTCAGGTGGATCCTTCCGGGTGTCGTCACTCACCAAGGTCGCAATGGGCAGGGCGGACACCGGCCCGGCGGCGTCACTGGACAGAGAACGCTGTCCTTTGTCCAGATTAATGTTGGTGTGACCACTGATGTTATTGAAGGTGGCGTAGGTGTAATAATAACCTTGGGGGACTGGCCGAGGTGGTTCTACAAGGTGCCGTGGCGTCACGACATTTGCAATTATGATTACTTGAAGGGCAATAATGGGCACGAGCAGTCCCGGTCCTAATCCTACAACACTCATTCTTAAAATGACAATCTTAGTAAAAAAAAATCTGTAATAAGCGGAGATCAGCGTTGTTTTTTTTTCAAAGCGGTATACCAGTAATTTTTGACTAGTATTTTTCCGCTCCTACATGCTCTTTGCCAGTGATGGTAGGAAAAGTGTGCTTTTATCGCAATGTGTATACGGAGCACCTCCAATGCACTGAGAAAGATAATTAAAAGCATGTGCATGGGGGTCACACAATTCCTTGCCACTCCACTTTGAAAAAAAAAGGAATTTTTGAAGGGAAAAAAAAACCCCAATACTATAGGAATAAATAAGTCATATCTCCGGCTTCGTTAAATATTTCCAAACATATGTACTTGCTTTTCCCCTCCCGTCTTATATTCATCATCTTGGCATATTAACGACGAGCGTGCACGTGAAGGGGGAGCGAAGAAGTGTTTGGAACCCCTTAGCTCGCTTTAAAAAGTCACCAAAACACTCTTATCACTGAAACACTGTGTGCCTGCTGGATGATAAAGCAGGTTTTATTCAGACAGAACCCACAGAATTCACGTCCCATTATATATATTTGTCTCAAGATTCTTGTCAAGAATTTATTTATTAAGGAAACCCTATACATATGACAGCTCAAGCCTGTAAAGCTTCAAAATGATTAGGATTTCGCATTACTTTTTAGTAGTGTACTAGTCGTCCTCAATGACGCTGCGAAAAGTTTCCGTACGTATATTTATGACCCACTGGGAAAATATTTGTAAAAACTCGCCCGACTATGTATAAACCAATGCATAGGATCTTAAAATTATTTTCTAACCGCCTCTGTTTACATTTACATGTCAAATAAAACAAAATGGACAGGTATGAATGACCCTAATCAAATTACCTCGACAAAGTGGCTGTCACCGCACCATTTGCATTTCCATGCCTAATCTAGTTATAAAAGCCGTGTTTTCCCTCCTTTGAGCTCTGGCTGGCAGCTTCCTTGTACTTTTGCTTCCTTCTTACCTTTCCTTAACTCAGAAACGGCACTGGACAAAGTGATACAGAGTGATTCATGCCACAGAATTACGTTTCAGTGGCTACAACTAATTATTCCTTGTTTGGACTAAAATTTGCTTGGAATTGGATTACGGATTGTGAGTAGGAATTCACGGAAGAGCATGGGACGGATGTGTACAAATTAGGTTACGAACATGTGTGAACAAAATGTCCGCTTCGTACATGCACATACATATGTACATAATAATACATAACACTCATGCATATTTCCGTCGCCAGTTTTTATTTTGGAGTAATAATTGTGATTACTCAAGTGCTGTCATGAATTCAGCGTAGATTGACTGGTCATTTAAATGCCATTCTAATTTATGCCTATTTTAGCACAGTTTTTTTTGCATGGACATTTCATGAGGGTTGAATCCGCAAATCACGAATTTTTTCTTCTTTATACGTAATGTTGTCCTCGCAAGGCCGTATTCTTTCCATCTATTTTCGTACTTCATAATCGCCTTATTCAGTGATTACGTATGCAAAGGGATGATATGGGAAGAAATCTTACAATTTGTTTTTATTTGTATGCCCATGATGAAACATTGAATACCTACATAAATATGAAAGCCTGAATACAGCATTGACTACTGCGAATTCGTTAGATTCCCTCGTCTTCACTGATTGTGACACATTTCATTTGATTGTGTGGAGTCAAATCACCCGGACGCGGGAGGACATGCTTGACCATGAAAAGTGAGGGTTTTCAAGTTGGTTAAAAAAACTGACTTGGCGTCTTTCCTGAGTAGTAAGCATGTGTGGTGAAATAAATCCATGCCAAGTAACTAGGTCGATGCGAGAATGAAAATGACTGACGGCGAAAGAAGAAACAAAGGTCAGAAGATTATCAGGCTTTTAGGCAATCAGTTTATGTTCAGAATCGAAATTGCTTCCCAGCGAAACCATCAAGTCTTGACGGAATCCTAAATTAGTGCACGTCAACGATCTCTGTAATTATACACAAGATGGCAAAAAGACTGAGGAACACCTGTGACTAGCTGCGATTGCATATCTTTTGAAAAACGGAATGTTTTGGGACTCCGAAATGCTTAAATGAGAAATACATACTGTAACCCGCCATTTTAATGCAAAATTAAATCACTGAACCTTTTCATAAGGCGAGTGTCAATTTTCTAGCAGATCTGAGACTGCTACAGTTGGAAGTATTCTCAACATTAGTATATGAGCCATGAGCCATGTGTGCATATGCACATGTTACAAAGCCGTAATCAATTATTTTTCCTAATTAAAAGTTTTACATAATGTACATAATTTCGTTTAAGTGTCATTCTATATGACTTGGTCAGTTTTGATACTTAAGCAACGATATAGCTCTTAGTATGTCGATGGAAGTAATTTATGTAACATATGCTATATCTGATTTATACAACTGTTTGTCCAACATGAAGAAATGTTAATGATAATATTCATACAAGTGATATGCCCACTTCTTTACCTTGGATGAAATTTTTCAAGTAGTATTTAGCTTTGTTTGGAATCTGAGGAATATGCAGCTTTTCTGACAAAGTTCTACACACCACTAAATACGAATATCTTCAAGGACTTATTGGGGCTACTACTGATGCATCATAATCTGTAGCTTTTGTGAATCAGTTTGACCAAGATTCAAGAACCTCGATGGATCTGGAACGGGCAAGCCCATTAGATATGTTTCAAATTTTTTAAGTATTGCCGGGGCAAGCGCAGCGTTGGTTGATCATAAAGAAGAAACAATGCAGCGTAAAATTTTATCATGATAAATATGCTGTTATTAAATAACCTTAAAATTTAATAACACTTAATTTTTACTTAAATAAGACTTAAATTCAATTAGATTAAAAACTTCTGAGCGATTAAATTAAAGCGATTCTTCTGCAAAAAAAAACTAAGTCAGTGCAATGCGACTCAACGATCGATTTACTTAATATATACGATGGCATTTAGTGTATATTAAGGGCACGAGTCGCACGAGCAGGCAACGATATGATGCCGGTATATCGAAAGGAGGAGTACAGCATCTTTCGCGTCTATCATCGTACAAAAATCGCATCACAAATCAATACTTAAAAAATATAGGTTAAAAAATATAGTAGGTCAAACAAACATAATAATATGTATATATGCATGTACACAATATGTCATTTCGTACATAAATGCGTTTTACGGCGAAAATATCTCGTATTTGTACATAATTATCTTTCAACGCGAACTTCTTGTTAAGCCACAACGAAACGGGAACGGGAGTGAATTGTTAAAGTATTGCTCTCAAGCCTTCGGTTTTGTGCCCAAGTACATTGTTATCAAGTTATCCTACAATACATATAAGATATAACTGTGACGACTGTGACCCGCGACTCGTGAGTCGTGACCTTTGTTAGACATCAGACAAGCTTATATTACGAATTATTTACATTGCATTCTTGCCACTGCGCTTTCCGGTAAAGCCACACGTTTAGCTCAAAATTGTCAATACTGTTGCGTGTTGGAGTGAACGTATTGGGCGTATTTTATGTACACACGTAGGTCAGGCGACATGTGACGATGTGAAGTGTGTGTACGTGTAATGTGCAGTGCAAAAAATAAAGTCAAACAAATGGGTTGGGGCAACAACAACAACAACACTGCCGCGCCGCCGCGCCGGCACTACGGAAAGAACGTGCGTCCTTTAATCCAACTATCGAACAGAAAACCTTCCTCATTTTAGCTTAACTGCTTAACCAGACGTAAGTAAGTTAGTTTAATCTCTGGCTCAATTGCCCCCTTTCCCCTCGAATCTTGCGAGTTGCTCGTAAAGCTAAAATTACGGAAGTTGTAGGTTTTTTAAATGAAAGATAATAATGTGTGGTGTTCCATCCTGAGATGCTTTTTGTATGTATGCTATAATTATTACAGACATACGTATGATTGATGACTGATGACGATGACTGATGCTACCTACAACTAATAATAAGGCAAAGACATTCAAAAATCAAAGTTGTAGCATATTATTTTTATGGCCATTTTCCAGCTTTTCTTTATCGTAAGATGTCTCGTTGAGAATTTCGTTAACCGTAAAAATCGTAACTAGGAAATAGCAGCCTCTTGCGAGAATTTTGTTCATGATTTGTATTTGTACATAAAAATTATGTTAACAGGGAAAGTTAAAACGATAACGTAATTACAATTAGAATTAAAACTTACAGTTACAACCAGGCCGGTAAGAGCGAGATTTGTCTGTCATGAAATATCCGGTTACCATACTGCCTTGCTTGGAATATCTGGCAAGTTTAAATATTAGCATATTTAAATTTGAGCAGAAGGGAATCTAATGTATTTCACTTTGCCCCAACGACGGTAGAGTGAATTTTATGGGAGGTGAAGCACATAGGACTTTGCGTATCCGCTGGCGCATTTTTGAGCTTAACTAAGCAAAGTGTAGTAAAGCGACCGCTGTATTTATATTCTTTTATTCCAACTAAAAGTACGAACACAAAAAATAAAATGCTTTTCGGGAATGAACTATCATGAGGAATTGGGGAAATTACAAGCAATTGGTAAATGGCAAACCGAGTCGACAAATTTATTACACTTTAATATGCAACGAATGCGGCTGGTTGATACATTCCCAGCTAAGCAGAATTTATGTATTTTAACCGGGAATAAAATATCTTGCAACTAAACCTAAAAGTATGTACGTGTAGCAATAAGTGGCCTCTAGTAAATGAAATTAATTGTAGATTATACATATTATGTACATATATATATTTCACCAGTTCAAGGTTTGTTTATCTGTTTTTCCTATAAGAATTAGGCAGGACGCTATCCTTTGGCTATTTGATTGGGAATGCATACAGGTACAGATGCGTTTGGAGACATAATTATGTTTGGGAGTGATTATTATGGTTATGCAGCTCCGTTATGAAATTTCGGCTAAATACCAATAAAATCTGCCTCTATATGCGCTATCAAAGCTTACAAGTTTATTTGCGTGGACGTGGCCTTTTACCTTACTCGGGATTGAACTGTTCTCGCTTGTAATTTGTAAAGTAAACATTGTGAGTAGATGTGCAGAAGATGTGCACACAATGTAGTTTGCAATCATGGATGTTTTGCAAGTGAAGTGTATATACACGCCATTTCAGCAAACAAAACAAACCGAGATAGGTGTAGGGAAGGGACAAAAGATTACGAACAGCCCTGATTTTGCCTGACTGATAAGGAGGTGATGATATTTGTAGCATGATCAAAGTGAAGCTATTGTTTCTCAGCAGAGCCGACGAGGCAGAAAAAAAGGAGTGAGTGTGAGAAATTGATCAGTGGAGGTCTGTTTACAATGCATCAAGAACATTGGCATGGAAATGATGTACCCAGTGGAGTGAGGAAGATGAGAAAGCATTTGCTACCACGACATAGCCGAATCCACGGTGGTGTGAATCCACAGGGAAGAGACGTGCTCATGCTGATGGGGAGGGAGAAGTGCACTACTTTAAACTTGTCCTTCATGACAATGAGAATCACTGATAAAAGCCCTGGATAAGCTTTGTTTGGCATCAGTAGCGACATAGATCACAATGGTGAAACTACAACCACAGGTGTGGACAGCTTCTTTCGGAAAAGCAATTACTCAACTCACCTACACTCTCCTAATTCTCTGGCCACTGACACAAGTGAACCCGGCTTCAACGAGTGCTGGAAGCGGACTGGACCGTGCATTGACTACTACTATCAGCAACAATAACATTACAAGTACACAAGAAGTGAGCCACAATGACACCTTGGCGGATTCAGAGACTCCTGGTCAGATTGAAGGAACCTCCCAGCAGTCGTCCGTCATCCTCCCAGCTTCTGCCCGGCCTACAGAAGAGGGGCCGAATGGACTTTTGCTCTCATCTCCAGCGCAGCTGATGGCTCCCAGTGATATTGGCAGGGATAACGGGAATAATGCAAGTGCTATTGGCAGGATGAATGGGTCAGAGGGTGTGAGAGAAGGGAGGGATGGAACCACTAGTCACCCTCGCACCACTGATGGACTGAAGGGCGGTGTGCCCCGGGCTGCCTACCCCGTGACGACCCCCACCCTGGCCAATTTGACGGCAGCAGTGCACGGGATCCGAGTGGAGGAATCCAGGAAGGGCGTGAGTTATGAGCACAAAGGCGTGTCAGTGATTCTGGCGGACTCAGCTGCAACCCTTCGGCTCTTCGGGAATGGCTTCACGAGGCACACGATCCTGCGCTTCGTGACGGAAACGGGTCCTCGAGGCTCGGACTGTGCTGACCTCACTTCCACTCGTAGTTTTAATGTAAGTCCCCACAGCTTTGAGCATGATAAAGAAAGGTCGTGTGTAGAGCATGAGTGATGTTTAGTGGAAGTGAGTCGTGAAGAGCCCTCACTGACTGCAGCGCTTATAAAGGAAGACTTTGATTGCTCTGATGCAGATACATAAGTCAGACTTATCTGAGCATTCAGCATTAGCGCACATCCGACTACCACCCCTCGACTTGGGGGAAGATGCCTTCTACATTTGTGTTCGGGAGAATAACACGGACATGCCCTGGGTGCACCAAGGGACGGAGCAGTGGATCCAGCTCAAATCCTACAAGTCCTTGCTCCCAGTCTGGGCCCACATCTCCATCCTCATTATTTTGCTCTGCTTATCAGGACTCTTCTCAGGGCTTAATCTGGGACTCATGGCCATTGACCGCACGGAAATTCAAATCATAGTTAATACTGGGACGGAGAGGGAGCGGAGATACGCGAGGAAGATCCAGCCGTTGCGAGATAATGGGAACTACCTTCTTTGCAGCCTGCTCCTCGGAAATGTCCTTGTCAATTCCACTCTCACCATCCTCCTTGACGACTTAACCACGGGACTCGTGGCCGTGCTCGCCTCCACCCTGGGCATCGTCATTCTGGGTGAGATCGTTCCCCAGGCTTTCTGCTCCCGCCATGGATTAGCGGTGGGCGCTCAGACGATCTGGCTTACCAAGTTCTTCATGGCTCTCACTTTCCCCGTCTCCTACCCCGTCAGCGTCCTCTTGGACAAGGTTCTGGGTGAGGAAATCGGAAATGTTTACAACCGTGAAAGACTCAAAGAGCTCATTAAGGTAAGATACCTTTCCAGTCTATTTACTTTACTCCCTCCACACTCAGCTATCACAAAGGGAGTCAACCTTCTTACTCGCAATAATCACTCAGGTCCAATATGTACACAAATGTGTGTAGATATGCAGGTACATATTGTATAGATACACACATCTCAGCCCCAGCCTAATTACTCCCCAGAATCATCCGCCCTGTTGCCTTTAGAAGATTAGATGGAAATCTTGCTTTCTCTCTAGCTATAAAAATATCTACGGGAGGCGTCAAAAGGGAACATTTGATTAATAATACCTAATGTATAAGCACATGGACTCTTAAGACCCACTCATTTTGGAAGTAATGACCAATGGAGTTTTTCCTTATTTCTTTAGTATCAAAATTGACTAACTGCAGTGTGACTTTGGTCATCAGGTGAAACATTAGCTGGTCAGTTTTGGTTTGAATCTCCACTGTGAGTTGGTCGAAAATGTCGCTTCACCATCGACATGTTTTAAGTTAGGAAAAGATAAATTTCCCTTTGTCTGGCTGTGAAATGCAAGACTGGTTGCAGTAAATGTTTTTCGGAGGATGTTCATGTTTCCCTTTGTGGTGCCCACAGTACTACGTCTCCACACTTTCGTTGACGATTATATTTGGGATTGCATTGGAATCTTCGGGTTGCACTTTGAAGTTCATATTTGAGAACCTTTTGGTGGACGGATGACTGTTGAAAGTAGAATAGCTCTGAAGGCTCCGTTCGTTTGAGAGCACAAAGATTTATCAAGGTCTCTCCCAAATCCTTAGTAAATATTGCAAGTAGCAGTTTTCTGCAAGGGTGAGATCTTGAGAGCCGCGAAGAGGGCTAGTAGCACATGAGACAGGCAGCTCAATGAATGCCTCGTGACGCCGCATGAACGCCAGTCCATGAATACTCCATGATGATTACGGGATTTTATGGAAGTATAAGAAAAATAAAATGGGCAAAAAAAGTCATCCCCTTCAAAAAAGATTGTTGAAGGCGCGCGTGATGTCATCTAGACAGTTTATCGTCAAAAGACACGGAAAAAGAGAACCTTTTGCTTCTAATGTCTGCTGGTGTGCGGAAATCTGTCAGCCTCACATTTATATTAATTTATTGTGGTTCACTTCACCCCGCCTCTTTAGCCTGACAGGGTGGCAAGTCGGGAAGTGGCAGTGGTAGGAGCGTCTTGGTCCTTGCATAATTTCTCAATCCACGTTCGTGAGCTGACATATGTATTTTTAACGGTCCCATAATTCACACATTCCCCTGCTTTTTCCTCTGACGCTCATTGTAGCAGCTCACACTTCCTAAAAGCAACAGCTCCATAAATGTGGAGTAATAAATGCCTTGCCGCTCCAATCCTGCTCATGGGAAGGGGTGGAGCCTCGAGTGTAATGGATGACCATAATGGGACAGAATGGACTGCATAATGGAATGTACATCCACTCATGCACATGATTTGCCTCCCCACGCAGGTGACACACCAGTACAACGATCTGGAGAAGGACGAAGTGAACATCATTGCTGGCGCGCTGGAGATGAAACAAAAGACGGTGGGCCACATCATGACGAAGCTGGAGAACGTTTTCATGCTCCCTCTGGAAGCCGTCCTGGACTTTGACACGGTCTCCGAAATCATGTCCCAAGGTAAGCTTTCTCACACCGGGATATACATACACCACTGGCTAATTGGTGACTCCCTTCATATCTTCTCCATGTATTTTATCCAGGATACTCTCGCATCCCCGTGTTCACGGGGAACAGAAGCAACGTGGTGTCCTTGCTCTACACCAAAGACTTGGCATTTGTGGATCCGGACGATAAAATGCCCTTGCGAACTATATGTGAATTCTACAATAACCCCTGCAATTACGTCTTCGAGTCAACCACTTTGGACGTCATATTCCGGGAATTCAAACAAGGTTTCTTACCCCTTCCCCTTTATGCGCATATAATTTTTTTTATTGACGTTCCCCTTGAATTTAGTTGGTGAACATTAAATGTAGGTGTAAGAGGTCACATGGCCTTTGTGCAAAAAATCCATACGAGCGAGAAAGAGGATCCGTTCTACGAAATCGTTGGACTTGTAACCATGGAAGATGTGATCGAAGAGCTCATCCAAGCAGAAATTAGTGACGAGACAGACGTTTGGGGTGAGTGTTTTGTCCAGCCAGCATTCACATGGAAAGCGCTTGTATGCCGTGTCCATGCTGATAGCTTTGTAAACAAAATGAGTGTGAAAGCAGGACTTGTTCACTTCCTTTGACAGATATAAATCGGCGCAGAAGATCCCGAGCGACGGCCAACGTTAACTCCGACTTCTCGTTGATCAGGTGGAAATCGGAAGGAATTCATGTTTCTCCTCAACTGGCCCTAGCCGCCTTCCAGTACCTGAGCACGTGTAAGTTCATCTGATTGTGAGAGTGAAAAGCGAGGCAGGGGTTCAAGTTCTGTCTGTCCTTATGCTTATACATTAATGCCGGGTACTTTCGGGAAGCTTTTGGGGGCCTCAACTCCCAACTAATGTTTTAAGACCAGGAGAATATAAGCCAATTTGCAGCTCAATCACGAAATACAATTACTCCATGTATTATTAAAGTATTCTGAAATTGTCTGAAAAGGAGGAGAGAGTTTTAGTTGTAGTTGTAATCTTCTTCGCAAGTTAATGATTAATGGTCTGCCTAAATGCCATTGACATGACAGCGTGACACTAATATTCTGTTCATGTCTTCCCTTATGATCACGTTCCAGTATACTAACAATAAGTTTTATGTTTGCGGCTTCTTTTCAGCCGTGGAACAGTTCAGCGAGCAAAGGATATCGAAGACTATATTGCAACGCTTGCTAAATCAAAATTTGTTCTTTCAAATCAAAATCAAGAACAATTCTAACAAGAATGACGAAAATTCCAAGAACGGTTTTAGCAACTCGCTGTATGAGCGGGTAAGCTCAAAATGTGGTAAAATCGTAAAATCATTGTTTTCGAAATATTTTCGAAATATGTACATATTGGTATAAGAGATGCTCTTCAAGATATTTGGTTTGATTTAATTCGTCGTATAATTAATGCAGGGAAAGCACGCGGACTACTTCGTACTCATTTTGGAAGGAAGGGTGATTGCGGAGATAGGAAAGGAAGGGCTTAAGTTCGAAAGTGGACCATTCACCTTTTTCGGCACACAGTGTTTGAACCACAATGTTGGGACAAGTGAGATGATTTGTTTTTGCAATGTGACCACATCAATACATACAAGCTCTCATTTAATTCGATGCTACGTTACACAGTCACTGCAAAAATATGCGCTTAGACTATACATGATTATGTGTCTCTTCTTCAGGCGAAGTTCCTTCAACTCCGACAGAAGTGAGAAAGAGTGGGCATTACAATTCGGCGGAGACATTGCTTCAATCGACCTTTGTCCCAGATTACACGGTTCATGCTGTGACTGACACAACCTTCTTGAGGGTATCCAGGTCCATATATCTCGCTGCTCGGCAAGCCACACTTCTCGAGCGCACTTATACCATCGGTGACACATCGGCTCAAAATCGGGTTGGTGACAACTTCGAAGAGCAAATCGACAAGGTTCGTTTTTACTTTTACATGTATTTGAGTCCTTATTTTAAAGCTACAGTTTGTCAACTGTAAATACGCAGTAAATAGAATAATAATAACATTGACGTGGACTGTTTTTATGCAAATCTGTAGATGATGAATGCGGATACGAGTGAGAGCAATTGCGGATTAAATCAAGATGGCTTTAACTATTTCCGGAGAGTTAATTCTTTGGGCTTGGGAAGATCGTACAGGCTGGGGCTGGGAAGTGTTGGCTCCATTCATAAGGTAGTTAAGTGTTAATCTGGGCTTAAGCCATTTTACATCCACATTCTCTTATCTGTCGGAGACTGTATTTGCTATGCATGTTATTGGGAGGAGCTTATAGCTAATTCTATGTATCCACTTATTCCTTGTAGTCAGAGCTAGTGACTGAGAGCGGGAGTGAAATGTTTTCTGAGCTGATTTTGAAGCCGAGTCTATTAATAAATGGGCTGAAAGAGGAGTCGGTTCACATGGACGAAAATGAAAATCCACCCGAAGTCACGACAAGAACAAATGACATTGCTTTTCCAGAGCCAAGTCCATCGATAAATGACTTGGAAAGCCAAGAAAAGGACCCACCCGAGTGGTTAGGTCGGAGAGACGGCCATGTGGATGACAATTCCGACACCTGTCACCTATAAACTAATCTAATAAGCAATCACAGTTTTCATTATTACTGGCAGTGCCTATTTTTTTACGACAGTATTTTCACACCGGGTGAGCCATGCTTGCTTGGTTTTACTTTTCTAAATAGCTTAACTTTTGCTTCTTTGCGTCCGGCAACGACTTTTAATGACGTTGTGTTCTAGTCTTTTTAAGGTGAGACATAGACGTAGAAAGCCTTTACCTTTGTATCTAATGAGAGTTCTTGCACTTTCTATTTATGTCCAACTTCGTTAATTCATTTTTTACTTGTAATTTTGTGCATCCCGTTAGTGTTTGTGTAGCGTATGTCCCCAAATGTTGATACTTCCGCATTCCGCATGTATTTATGCACGCGTTTTCATTTGCGAAGCATACATCATTACAGTATCAGTTTGTTGTTAAAAATCAAAAGCCGTTTGTATTGAAAAATTGAAGATATCAATACGACTTGGATCAATACTAATTTCATGATCAATACTAATTGGAACATTCGAACATAATGTACATTTTTGTCTACCAAGCATTATTTCACTTTCTATTCGTAGTTTAGCCAGCATAACTTAAATAGCCGAATTCCAGGAGGGAAGGAGAAAATCGGTGGATCATTACGTGAGATTATCTGTCAATGGACTCTGAACCTGAGAAAGGTTGTCGGAGGGGTTAATTGCGACCGGAGATGTGCCTTGGAAGATCTTGGAAACTTGGAAGCATAGCCAAGATCTGAGCTGCTCAAGCCGGATCGGGTTTCTTCGGATGCCAGGGGAAGATTTGAAGCCACGAGATTCACTGGAATGCTTTTCTTGCCACCTACCGGCAATATTTATTCTTTTTACCGCGCGAATATCCCCGAAAAATAGCCACAAACGTTTAACTTTGTTCTTCAACACTTCAATCTGCTAAACTTTTAATGCACATTCCTGGAGCTTCCTCAACCAGAATTATTATTATTATTTGTGTGACCTGTGAGCAAAATCACACAAATAAGGCGAGTTTGATATGAGAAAGTTCACTACAAATACATATGTATATTGAGAACAGTAGGTGATTGTGTGCTTTTTGAAAGCACTACTGAATATGCATTTCGTCACGATTGTTGTCGCAGTCGGAAAACTGTTTCTCGTGATTATGAGCATATGGTAACAATTTATTTCGAATCGCAGCTGTAATCATGTTCACTCAAATGCATATATCTATATACTTTATGAAAAAATAGGATGGCGAAAAAACAGTTTATTTTGTCACATAAATAGCACTTCCGTATTTATTTCGATGTGGAGAAAGTCAACTCCATTCTGCTGGCTGTTTCCGCTTGCCACTAAATGATAATGAGATATATGTATGTATGTTTCTATGATTATACAAGGAGTTTTCATATATTATTATGTTTGTATTATTGTAGGAGTACACAGGTTTGTGAGTGAATTCGCCAATTATTTATGCATAATCTGAGTATGCAGGGTCTATAGCGTAAATATACATATGTGTGGATTTGTTATATGATATAATTTGTATTAAGTATATATACAATATATGTGACATGTATCTCGAACATGCCATATCGACAAAAGTATAATATGTGTTACAATACAATATTAAAGACTGCTGGTGCAACCAGGTACACTACAAGGCCACGAAGCCACCAATTCCGTTACAGTTCTAAATCTGCTCACATTTTATCTTACAATTAGTAAGCACCAACAGATTTGTTTGTCTATTTAATAATAACATTATTTTTTCGAATTTTAGTGAGAAGAAAATACTGTACGAGGACATAAAACCAATAAGGGATGTCCTTCCTTGTTAATATTAATTAGTTATGGGTTATGGAGTAGGATTCAACCAAATATTTTCGAATGTAGCCACGAATCGGCGCATTTTCTAAAAAATGACTATTTCCACTACAGTGGCTACTGGTCTTTTTGTCTTTTTTGGCTACGGCAACTTTTTTGACGAAAAAGTCACCGAGATGAGAACATAACACGTAACCATGCCTTTTGAGTCCTGAGTGCTTGCTTTGCATGCCATGTCATTGCATGCGCGTAACCATTAACAATTAGCCCATACGTGACGAATTCTGGCCGAAGTTCGTGTGTCCCTCTGGCGCCAAATCTCGGCATTAGCCTCACGGGATCCATTTTGGCAAGTACTAGCGCAGTGACCGCAACCAATTGCATGTACTTACTACAACACGAACAAATTATGCTCATGGTATTTCCGTTTAATTTTGCAGGTCAACTGGTTACGACACTGTGATGGGTAGGCAATAACCAATAACCATCAAATAAAATTGAAATGTCGTTTTAAGGAATTATTTCTAAACTTTCATATGAATTCACGTATCACTTCTTTGCATTTGTACAAACCGAGACTTCCTGATATAAATATTGCAATTTATCGATGATACCAGCATGTAATTCGTAAAGGCTAAAAACATGTACATAAATTTCATGCGATTTTTATACGAAGCAAAATTATCAAATCAAACTCAAAATGAAAGTATGCAAAATAATATACAATGTGTTTGTATAACAAAAAATAATATATATTTGCTGGTAAAACTTGTTCCACTATTTTTGAAATTCATGTAAAAATGTTTTTGAGTTAATGAGGATTTCAGACGAAATAAATGCTGACTATGTTAAGTGCTCACCAGTAGCGGCGAAGGAACATAAGAGTACATCTTACCTTGCGCATTCAGTTTTGGTTCTAGATTTCAGTACTCTTGTAATACAAATTAACAGGAGGGGAAATGTAAATATCTTGACAATCTGTACTTTTACACAGTATGAAGATCTTTGAGCTAGTAGATTCTTTGCGCATTAACTTCATGCAACAAATTATTGTTGCCGACAATAATCCGAGTTGGGTTACGGAGCAAACAAAAAATCAAAGACTGACAGTCATCTATCTCTAGAACACATTCAGGAACATTTTGATCGAGAATCAGTTAGAGCTAAATTAAGTATTAGACGCCGGTGCGAATAAATACAAACAGCAAATCCAAGATTTTGGCGGCAATTAATAATGGGAGGTTCAGAAGTTTCAGGTTGCGCATACATGTCTTTTGACAAATACAAACAATACGTAGGAATGCTTACAGAATGTTTAACAAAAGATTATGTAAATACTAGAGATTCATGAAATTAAAATCTAAAATCAGAATCAATAATAATAAATTCTTAAAACTATAGACGGCACAAAAATTTTGCGTTTCTCTCAGGCTAAAAGAAAGGGAATAATAATAGCCTTACAGCATTTCAGTTATCCAGTTAGGTTTTGGGAGATCAAGTAACTGCGGACAAAGCGGAGGAGCTACTACTTATATCAGACCTGCACGTAAAAACAACTAGTTGTACCACATTATACAATACTTTAACAGCAATACTATAGCACGCTTTCGTTCCTGACTCTGCAATACGCAAACAGAATCAGCTGAGTTTCTAATAAACAAAATTACCATGAGGACTGGCCACCACCAACCAGCGCCATCATGAACTTCTGGAAATTCGATTACATAAATGACTACAACGACTAACATTGTAACACTAGGTATTTTGCCAAACCTTAGCAAGTAAAAGAGTTTCACGTCGAGATTCCATGTCCACTGACCAAGACGCAAAAAATATGGTAACATTTGGTTTTCTGGCATTCTGCCCGAACTCGATATCACTTTTAACAACATGTTTAGAGTAAGAAGGTGTTTGCCTGCTGGAGGCCAAAACCGATGTCATTCCTCTTCTACTTCTATCAGAACCTGAAATAAAACAATTTGTTAAATACTAAGATAATATAAAAATTAATACGTTCACATATGTATTTGGCGTACGCCATTTCAAAATTTGAACGTTTCGGACCTTCTCAATTTCAGCCTCCCAATTTGAATTAGCTGCTGCATTCCCTGGATCCTTGTAATTACGCTCTAGCTCTGAAGCAAGCTTTGCAGCTTTGTAAGCAGTGTATTTGAGTCGGAAGTAAGTTACATCAGTCATTACTTTGACGTAGTAATCTGGAACGAACTCTATGGTCTTCTTCTCAGGAAGTAAGGTACTTTCTGCCTGTTCCGAATCGTACGATTTAAGAACTACCAAAATAAAGACAGAACTTAAATTTTTACTATATACTAACCATTCGGTCTGTACGCCATTAAATGTCACTATTTCGCAACCAAATAATTACCACGTGCATCACTTACCATCATAACCCTGATCGGACATGAGAAAATCTGTACCAAAGCACGTAAATGGACCACCTTCAAAAGTCATCTTTTCGCTACCGACAAGTACTTGAACGCGACCTTCCAGGATCATGCTGAAGTACAACGAGGGCTTCCCCTGTGAGTATGATTAAAGTTCATAGTAATTGGCCATTTCCACGTAGGAGTACTATGTACAAGAAGTATTCAAATTTGTAAGCAGACAGATGTTATCGAATATACCTTTTCGTAAAGGTACGTGAACTGCGGAGATTTTTCGTTTTGTCTCAGCTTAGGAGCTTTAACAAATACCACCGACGTCTTCATAAGTCTCTGGATGACGCTTACACTTATATGGTCCTTTTTAAACGGTTCCACAGCTGAAAGAAGACGAACAATTTGAAATCAGATTTTAAAAAATTCTTTCTAGTTCATATTTTGGCAGGGTAAACAAATCCGAGAATTTTTAATATGTATGCACATATTAAACTACGAATAATGGCATGTTATACAGCAAAGATTAAAAAAATTGAACTTGCTTACATGCGCTGAGAAACTGAACAGCGGCGAGACCTAATGAAGGGGGAATTTGCACAGCAGACTTGAATTTCTTGTGAAGCATGTAAGGAATTTCCCTCGGTCGCTGTGAATTTGATTTCCGGGCTTGCACTTTCCCCACTGTGTAAAAAATAATTACACAACAATATATATATATCTGTTCACGTCCGCCCAAACATCTGCTCTAATAATTTTTTCCGGTACAAATTTGAGGTAAAGGTTCACATCCGTCACTCACCGTCACTCTCATCCATAATTTCTGCCTGTAGCAACTCTTCCAGTACGTCTTCCATCGTAACAATTCCAATGGTCTCGTAGTAAGGATCTCCAGGTCCGTCGTCATTAACTGCGATCATTCAAAAAACGTGCAATTAGAGCACCCGTACAACGTTTTTACTAACAAGGACGCAATTTTCTTTCTTTGCTACGTAAACATACATATAATGCGCCTGCACGGCAACAAATCACTTACCACGCTGAACAAACGCCATATGACCGCGATTTCCTGGAAAAATACATAAACCAGCTTTGCATTAAACCACTCACAGCGGTCACAGCAATCATTTATCCATAACTATTTATAAATACTGACTACTTTACATAATGCCAACTTAGTACATTCATACATTATATAATAATGATTATCTTTTGTAGACAATGAAACAAATGTAAGACAAATGGCAATATAGACGTTCTTCCTTCACGAAATATTCAAAGAAGCAAATCCCCTATAGGTAACTATTAACTATCCATTTTTTCTGCAACAACTGTTTCAAGTGGAACAAGCGGTTCACCAACAGCAACATGGCCAAGGAAATTATGGAGCCTTTTATATTCATCGTACTGAATTGGATTAACGTCAAGGAAATAACTTGATCGAGAATGACTGTAAAGGATATTGGTATGGTATTTAATCCAAATAAAATTGCACTAACTCAATTGCAAGCTAATCCACACATTTAAAGTACAGTCCAGATTTTTGAGACCCTCGATTAATCAATTAACGCGGTCATGATCAATGATCATCACTTCTCGTAAACAACCATTAGGAATGCTTAAACAGAAATCGGCCAGGGCCCATTCAGATGTCTCAGGGCTAAGACATGTAAGATGACGAAGAAGCTCCAATGATTGCTTTTTCCACTTCCCCTGCAAGTCCCATGTTTACCCTTTCAGACAACTGTTGCAGAAAGTGCAGATTGAAGGATCTACACTCCATTTATTGTTTCACTACATTATTTTTCATACTGAGCGAGCACTGAAGAGGGAAATGGCAAGTGGACACGGATGAAATCCGGATTGGAGTGTAATTTAGTTGACTCCTTCATTGTGTCTAAAAAGCAGGGTAAAAGGTAAAAGTATAGGAGAAATCTTGTCCTACCTTCACGAAAGGCGCGGAACATGTAGTCTAGCCTCGTGTTCTCGAAGACGTAAAACAGTTGATTTTGGTAGAATTCAATGACAGTCCTTAGAGGGATGTTATCACTCGCATCCAGCAGTGTTAGCTGCTTCACGTTCAGAAGTGCGACGATATTGCTTCGTTCACGTTCATATATAGGGATTCTTGAGTATCCTGATAACAGACATTTTCAGTAACTCGCTCTTCCTCGTCATCTTTCAATAATACTATGACCTTTAATGAATTTAATGAGCACTCGCTCACGGTCTTCTTCCTCACCAAAGTGTTAATTGTAAAAAAAAATTATAAATATTTAGAAACAGATTGAACAAGCGCATGCACTATGTCTACTAAATTAACTCAATAACTTCATTCCAACATGCAAAAATTCTGCTCTAATTAATAATCATCTCTATTCATTCTTCTACAGAATTTAATGAAACATGTACTTGCACTTGTATTTGACTTCTTTAAAAAATTTCGCAGCGTTCACCGGTGGCACGATTCTAACTAATTGCAACGAAATCCCTGGTTCAACAAAAATTAATAGATTGCTACTGACGGCCAATTAATTAAAACTTTTTCAACCGTAATCAGTGCGTGCACAAATAAGATATTATCATTGATAATTCTAAGGAAATGTTATACCTGTCATAAATGTGTGCACTTAAACAGCAAAGGAAATTACTACACTCCCAGATAAAAAATGAGCAAAGGACAAATGAAAATTTCAACAAAATTGTTACAAAAGACAAAAAATTGTTACAATAGTTTTTAAAGCGCGTATTGAGTGAAAATTAGGCACATTTGGTTTAGATAATCATGTTTAATTTCAACAGGAATGCACATGCACCAGACACCAGAGATATTTGAGAACTAACCATGATATTCAATTTCCGCCATTGTATCAAAATTGAGCACAGCGTCACTTGGAAGCATGAAGACGGAATCTAGCTTTGTCATGACATCTCGGACTGTCTTTGTTTTCATGTCCAGAGCTCCAGAAATAATTCCAACTTCCTCGTTCTCCAGACCATGATGATCTTTCGTGACCTGTAAATAAATGATGAGTTAGAAAGCCCCCCGAAATTTCCGTTCCGAACTCACTATTGAAACCATATTCTGTCCTACGAAAAAAAAACGTTTGTAACTCAAAATGGTATACAGCCTGTTGGTTGTTGGTACTGTAATAAAGTGGTGCAGCTGGAGGGCAGGATGCTACAGAACGTGAGCTACCATAATTCGCATCGTATGGTTGTATTGACACATTCAATCATGATAAAAGATACAATGACAGGTGGGAGTTCGTGCCTTGCCGCTACTGACACAAGAAATTACTACGAAAAAGTGGAAGAAAGGAAGCCTAAAAGTTTTGCTTACCTTTAGGAGTTCCTTCAAGCGCTCTCGGGTGTACACACTACCGATTTCTTCACCAAGTAATCGGTCCAGGATTTTACTCAAAGGATAGGCCAAGGGGAAAGTTAGGAACATAAAAAACTTGGTAATGTAAATGGTTTTAGCACCAGCTTGGAGTCCATGTCGAGAACAAATGGCTTGAGGAACTATCTCACCGAAGCAAACAATGGCCATTGTCGACAAAATAATGGCCACCCACCCAGAGATAATGGCATCCATCAAAATAGTTAAAGTCGTATTCACTAGCACATTGCTGAAAAGCAGACAACACAGCAGGAAATTCCCGTGATTTCGAACGGGTGCGATTTTGGAAGCAAATTTTTTTTCTTCTACCGTCCCAGTGTTTATAATAATTTTTAAATCCGTCTTGTTCAGTGACATGAGCCCAAGATTAAGCCCGGAAAAGAGTCCAGATAAGAGAAGAAGAAAAATGATGCACAGGATACGCAGCCATAGTGGGAAAAGTGTGGTTTCTATTTGGATGGAAATCCATTCATCTTGCCCTTGGAATACCCATGAGCCATTGTCTTCTTTGAAGCAAATGTACCCCACAGGTAATTCTTTCTTTTCTGGCAACTTCAAGGTCACTTCGGCAACATGGTTGTTCAAAACCGTAACCTGGAAATTCTGAAATTAAAATTACAGTCATCATCGCGGTGTTTAGTGAGCGAGATATTATTATTTCTACCACAGCGTACGGAAGACCATTGGTGCCAGATTAAAAGCAAATGTTCGTGAAGAATTTGTTTGGATGATAGAAGAGATACCTTCCAAGCAAAGGTTTAGTATTTGATCCGCGACATCACCATCGGAGCAGCAAAGCACACAGAAATTTTAGGACTTAGCATCTTCGTCACCATTTGTCATTCCAGTTGCGCGTCGCAAAGATTTTCTTGGGTTTTCTGTTACCAGGAATTTACGCTTTTGTTGCTCGTATTTTTTCACAAAAGAACCCGTACAAACATTTGTCACAGTTGACTCGGCCATCAAAAGTAAGCAATTCTTAACCCGGCGATCACACCACGTGGAACCATAGACCATAATGGTCATTACATTAACTTTTTAATAATATGCCATTCTTCCGGAGTGAAATTCCGGATTTTCATTCTGATCATTTTCACTCAGTTGTGCATGTGTACAGTGATACACGTGTACATTCTCTTTTACGTAAACACTACGCAATAAATGTCCAGAATTCGACTACGGCAAATGACAGCATTTGAAAAAGTCGGAAAGAATGCTTGCCAACCATGCAGATATTTCCCGGTGCAAATAGCGAACTCAAATACTGTAGTAGTAAGCAAGATCAAACCGGATTATGGTGGGCTTGATCTACACACAGATGCAAGTTCTTGGTTACTTGTGAATGATGTCAATGCATTTATGAGCTTTTTTTTATTGACGGCAGGGAAAGTTGAGATTAGGACAATACATTGCAGATCTGCAAATCTTTCCTTTTCATTCAATGACGTGACTATTAGCAGCTGACATTCAAGTCAGAAAGAACCTTCACCTAACAGAGAAAAACTATTTCATTATGAGCTAGTATTTGGTACTTAAACTTAAATTTGCACCTTTGTAGAATAGAAAGGTAGAAATAGCTAAAAGTCTTGTTAATGTTAGGTCAAATGTGACGAAGTTACTTAATCCAATGGCAATTGGTCTTTTTGCTGGCAACTTACTATCATCAATCAAATGGCAAAACATAAAGCTTTTTGGAGCAAATAAACGTTGTTGGTTATTGTATTAAAAATGAATGGGTATGACCATTTTCAGCGCAATACACATGTAGAAGACCTACGTTGCCCCAATGCCCAGAGGATATACCTACAGCAGTCGCGGATCAAAAACCTTCCTTTCTGGCTTTTCATTTTCATCCATTAATACTCACTGAAGATGTAAATAAAATAATATCCGCAGTACGCGTACGCATTGATTAGAAGGTAATTCCATTTAGTATTCATGTGATTATTGATTTTCGGAGAAATATAAAAAATTTGAATATACATGCGCTACAAAAGAAGTGAATAATGAGTACAGGATGGAATAAAAGCTGTTTTGAGTAAATGAGTAAGGGAAATCACCCGTCCAAACATTCTTACTTCATTAAAATCCGCAGGAGCTCGACAAGTGTTTTCTTTGGTTAAGTAGATTGTGCTGATCTTGTCCGGGTTGAATTCACCAAATAGTCGAAGGGTGACAGTGTCACTTTCCATCACTCTCGCTCTGCCGCTCTCCGTGAATCCAACTCTCTGATGGTCGTTCAAATTCTCCACACTCATTCCGAGGACAGTGGGACTTCCGAGTCGGGAACGTCCATGACGAAGCCGACCTTCGCCGTGACCTCCGCCATCCCAAGCGTCAGAGGTGTCGTTGGGAGAGATGCGTCCATCGGAACTTCGGGGAACACGGGAGAACTGGAGCGTGCCCGGGAATCCCTGCGCTTTCACCACTGAATTCGTAAGCGGCAAATCCACAGATTTCCCCCACACTGCAATGACCGGCGCCAGTAGGCAAATGGAGCGAAATACTGGGCTACAGGGTTCGAATCTTGCCATTTCCACTGACTTGGACAAGAGATGAGAGCGTTCACTTGTTCAAAATCCGCATTTGGTCAGGAAGGAACCGAGTTTATTGCCAAAAAAATTCGCGGAGGTAACCAAGTTTTGTCACTCCAATGGCGTGGTATGGGAATAATCGAATAATTGAGTGAGGGAACTCCATGGTGGGAAGGACACTATGGAACGTAATGACTTGCAGATGTCCTAACATTGAAGCTCCAAGGGCTCACTGTAGCAACCAAATTGTGCTCTCAAGGGAAAACTTAAAAGGAGGCAAAAGGATGATATGACTATTAGAGCAGAGTAGAACTTCACCGTTGACCATCAATATTTTTCTTGTAACTGACAGGACAGGAACAAGCCAAAAAAGCCAAGCCCTAAAGGTCTAAAAACTATTTTGCTGCACGTCAAGACCTTGTACGCACGTAGAAACTCAGTTTTAATTTATGTCGCTTCACCATCCTCATAAGCACACATTGCCTAACTCCGGCTATGTTCATTGTAAAATTCCCTTCCCAGTCTGAGTCGAAAATTCCTCTTCTCAAATCAAACTACTTGAGAATATTCTTGCCCTGGCAGGACGACAATATTACTGAACATGCAGGATTTTGGTATTAGATATACATCCATTAATTCTTTTCTCTTCCTAATCAACTCATACTTAACCAAATAAATCCTTTCCTCCAAAATATCAACAAACCTGAACTTTAACTCGTCGTTGTCAACCCTGAGCAGGAGCGAAACAAACAACGCGAACCTGTGTGCAGCCACCGGAATTCTTGTGTCATAACCTCCGTATCATTTCTACAGGCTCTCATGCTTATCTTTCACGTAAGTATATGCCCATGGAAATGTTTATACCACTTCAAAAATCTACAGCTATATGGTGGCCTTTAATTACACAACACTTATTGTCTATACATGATAGAGGGACGTGGAAGCGAAATGCACGAGGAATTACTCATTCTGGCCCGTCCTTCCACCACATACTTGGCTAGCACATGTCTTTGATATCCGTAATATATAGACAAATCACTGTCATAGTCCCTATGAGTGCATCACCAGCCTTACAGATAAACTGACGAGAGTTTCCAGGAGTAAATATTTGAACTTGCCCTTCAACCCCTTCCCTTCAACTTGTCTGTTTTCGATCAATAATTACAGTGTTGACTATGGAGACCAAAGAGAGGCGGAGGGATTTTTGGCAGGGCTTCCTGGGATTATTGACAGTGCAGAGAGATGACGAAATCCTTCTCCAGCAATGTCCTTTCCCTATATGTATTGTTTTTGTGTGTGGAATTAGCGGTACTTGGACTGACCCCGACTACAATCCTTATCCCGAATCGGAGCACTGCTCAACAAAATGTGTGGACGACCGGAGGACTGACTGACAGTGACTGGGAGAGGCAGAAGTGGACAGAGGACAGGAGCTTGATGGGATGTAAATAATAATGTGGATGGCTGGGCAAGATGATTTTCGCACTGATGACTTGATTTCGGGAATGACGAAGGATGATGACGAGGGAGAAGCTCTCCTAGTATTTCCCTCTACATGTATGTATATATCTAGGTGAATATCTCAATGTCTCAATCCGCTGGCTCGAGTCTCGAGTCGCACTTAGGAGATATGAAGGGGTTTGAAAATCCCACGATTTCCTTATTTCAGTCCTTGCCAGTGTAGTGGTAGTCGTATAGGAAGAGTGGGGAAGTTGGGAAGTGATATATATAGGAGAGGAATCAGAGGAAAGTCAGGAAACGTCCTTGAATCCCAAAAAGTCCGCACCTTCCGCACGACAGCCCACCCTCGAGCCCAAGAGAGAAAGACACGGGAGAATCCGTGGGAATCCTGGCCAATTCCATCCCATCCCAATGGCTACGACCGCCAATTCCAATTACTATTACATCCTCAACCATTCACCCATTCACACCTCCCTGGACATTCCCCATTCCGGGTCATTCTCAAGGCCGAGGACACAAGACTGTGCCCGACGTCCAGTGACAACAAGTCTCCAGTCATTCGCACTCTCCCATCTCGCTAACCCCATTCCCCGTTCCCCAAGGGGTCGTCCCCTATTTCAGGCTCTATCAATTATGTAGCTACAAAATACTACCATCTGTCTCCCGACCTGCAACAAGAGGGAAGTAGCTGTAACTTCAATGCGGAATGCAATATGGAATTCGTGTATTTCATGCACATCCAAATCAATATGCTCTGTTGCTCGCGCATCAAAAATTCCTCGTACCCAGAAATCTTTGAGGTCGGCGAAAAAATCATATATGCAAAAAAGAAAAGCACGTAAACGGATCATCATAAAATTTAATAATTGCGGTTAGTAACACCTAGCTTTACAGTACAAGACTTTAAGACCCCGCGGAGAGAATGCCTGGAGCACACAATAAGGTTGCATAAAACGGCAGCTGTATTAAAAACTTCCTTTATTAATGCTTGCAGTAAATACGTACGTTGATCTATACATTTTCACGCTTAACTCAATAATATGTTCCGCCACAGACAAAAGCACACCACACATAGTCACAATCAGAAAAAAATGAACACCATCTTTCTTCACTTAACAAATTTATAATAATTATTGCAAAATGACACGCTTCAACTGCCTCTGTTTATAACACCATCAAACGGTGAATCCGTACTGCTCAAGATCATTTGTGCAGAATTTCGTGTTGTTGTTACATCCGTTGACAGTAAATTCTTGCAGAAGTCAATTACGACGCGGACGCTTCGGTAGCGTCGCGAATTCATCGTTACCGTTTCGCTTTGAAAGTGGGGTAGGATTTCTAGGACGCTGGGGACTGTCTTCTCTGTCTCTACTGCCGTCATCCAGACTCTCACGTTCAGCCTTTTGTCTCAGGTATCTCAACAATATATTTGTTTTGTCTGTTACTATCACTGAAAAAACCAAGGAATAGCAAAATGAATTGCAATTCGTACACACATGCAACCCCAACAATTTCTTCTTCTATTAATCAGATTGCTTGTGGTATGCACAAACACTGACTGTGGTCGATACTTTACGAAAAGTTCAACTGGTGAAATAATACCTTAGAATGTTTACAGTTGTGTCGTTCGTAACTTCGTACGCCTTCATACTTGTAAGTTTCTAACTATGCGTATTTTAATAATTAATATTAGCAATTATTTTTCTACAACTACAATGTTGTACAGCTTACACTGAGAATGTTCTAGATCTTTAGTTGAAACGTAGGCTTTTGGTTTCTTTGTAACTGATTCTTTCCGTTCTTTGTTGGAATATCTTTGAAAGTTTTGTGGATTATGGGATGGTAGTCCAGCCAGGAACTGTGACACCAAGGCTTCTTTCTTTGGAGGTTGTTGAGACTATCAGAAGAAAAAAAAACGATTGTACAATAAAATAATCTAAATACAAATACTAATAACAGCGTACAATAACTCACGCACACAGTTACTTTTACTGTGAGCACCGAGACTGCTTAAGAAAGCATAAATTGTAGCAACAGCAACTTACAACTGTAACTAGAATCTATGTATTTACGTGTATACTATGTACAAATCCTACAATAAAAAACAGAAATGTATACGAAATAAGGATAAAAATGAATGTAAACGAAGTAACATACCATGTTGATTATTATCTTCAACAACTCACGATGATTGACGACACAAACTTATTCTTAAAACACAGTTTCCAAATATTGTGGCACAATATTTTTTATTTTGGGTGGAACTGCTGGAATTTGGGCATTCCTCCACCAATCTGGGTTTTCTAAAAATTCTGAAATATTTTCACCCATATTAGGAAACTATTTCATCAACATCCAATAAAAACATAGTTTGTAACTAGTTTTAGTCTCAAAAATGAACGATACAATGAAACAAGGATTCAGCACAAGTAAGACTGGTGTCCCATTTGTTCTGAAAGTCTACATTCAAAATTTAGATTTTTAAACTGAGTTTGACCTTTTAAGGAATTTTTAGGAGGAATAAGTCTTAATTCGTTCGTAAACAAAGTGCCGTCTGATTATTATTCGTAAAACACTTTACCTAAAAAGCGTGACGTGTTTAAGACGATGACGATGAAATCCTCCTGGACTTCTAGCTTCTTCTCCAGTGGATCCCAGGAAAATTCTCTCGCAACTCACGACCTAGTGATAGGGCTGATTTGTCCGAAAGGGAAGAAGAGCAACGAAACGTTCGTAAATTTTGGGCTAAATTGTAGGGATTGTCTGATTGTTCTTTCAGTTCCTATTTGCTGTCCCTGTCCCTGTCCCTTATGTCGTTATGTCCTCTTCGCCTTCCTGTCTCAAGTCTCAAATCAAATCTCTGGTTTCTCTCAATAACTCAATACTAAAAAGCACAGCACGTACGTAGGATCCCCTTTGAGGCCGGTCCAGCAATAGTGTTAAAGGCCCAGCTCCCTCTCGTGACTCCTGAACGGTTTGACAAAATGGAAAATAATGTCTACCGTTCCCTTAATGTCAAATATTAAGCACGTAGTAATTATTAGCATATTTTAGTTTTAGTACGAATGTGCGCCAATAATTGCCGTCATGCCTTTACTAATTGTTGTAGGGAAAGGGAGATTAACGGGGACGAGCCCGAAGAAGCAGCGCTCAGTTCAATTTCCATGTGGCTATGGCAGAGCAACACGAGCTATTCAATCTGTTAGTCCTCCAGACTCCAGCATTAATCAACATGTCAATCCTTCCACTCACGAGCAGTGATATTATTATTTTTTAAAGTTTGTGAGTCCTCACGTACTTCCTTCGAGAGATTGCTTTACTTTCTTGGAATTATTACTCTAATTTTTACACTAATTCCCCCTGAAACGTCATTCTAAGTTTAACGTGTGATTCCGTGAAAAAGGGTTAATATTGTTTCAGACCAGAAGAGTTCTAATGTCATTGGAAGAGATGTCGCCATTGGGCGATGTCCTGGAAGCTCTCCAGGCAATTGAGAAGACGCTTCTTCTTGTGAATCCTTTAATAAATTGTCATTTAAATAGTTTTTTCACCGATTCCTTGTGGGAACGTTGCTTGGGTCAAAAATTACGGGTCGAACTGGACAAGATGAGTTTGGATGAGGTCAAGGATGCTGTTACCACTCTCACGACTGACCTAGATTCCCGGCAATCCGCATCTGATGAGGTAGTAGTGGATGAAACAGAATTTGTAGACAAAACGTTTGCTGGTGTTGTGGAACACATCCAAAGGCTCATGTTACCTAATTTGAGATTGACGAAAGATTATTGTGGGGATAAGGATGTGTCCAGAATGTTTTCTGGCTTGAAGATTTCTGGTAGATGTGCCAGGAGTCAAGAAGTCTGGAAGGAAACCCAATCCGGACAAGAATCATGTTCAAGTAGATCAATGAGTATGGGAGAACCTTGTTGGTCTTGGAAATGTGATCCTTTCATGTCACACAAGAAGAAGCACGAGGTGCTAGTTCTGAGTGAATTCATTGCAACGCTGGCCGCAACTTGCTCACAGCTTAACATTACAAGTGATGAGTTAGAAAAAGCAGATGGTACACAAATCTTTCCAGACTCCTACTTAATTGATCTGGGATCAGGGAAGGGCTATCTCAGCTCATTCCTTTCCTACGCTCACAACTTCAACGTTTTGGCGTTGGAGAGCTCTTCAACCAATATTAATGGTTGCAACCTTCGTTCCTCCAAATTACAGGTAGGCTTGCGTATGAAGACATTCAAACTTTCGTTTAACTGGTTTAACCCTCGAAATTAAAAGAATGACGGTAATACGTAGTTCGTAAACTAAGGTAAAAGAATGGTGGTAAAGGGGGATAAACGAATATCCATTTCATTTCTAGCAAATGAAAACAGATCATTGCGAGCAGAATTGTAGAATTAACAAATGATGTATGTATGTATGTTGTACGCTGTACCTAATCGTAGAATAAATGTTGTACCTAATGCAAAAAGACTACTTCAAGATTTTCGAATTACTAGCCCGTGTAAACTTGAAAGAACCAGAAAGACACTGTCGGAGTACCCCGGCGGTTCCTCTTGATCTCCAGGCATAAGACTTCTCGCGGGAAGAACAAAGGAAAGAAATAAAGTAAAGGAAAAAATGTCCGTTGCGGGCATCCCGTGTAGACGGGAAGGAATGGTGAGGATCCCTACGGGAGGAATTCTTTTGTGTCCAATATAGCAGCGTTTGGATTCCTCACGGAAGGATCCTCCTCAAAAGAATGCCTCCGATTTTAGTCTTATGTAATATTTGCATTGGAGGAGAACACCGGGGAATGCCACCGCGGATTTTTCTTTCAACGAGCATACTGGAGAACTCTCCAGTATCCCTTCCACAGTATCTTCCACAGTAACTCCCAGAAGAATCCCTTCACAAGGGATACTTTCATGTCCATTATAGCAGCGCTTGGATCCCTCCACGTACTTTTATGATCATCCATCGCAGTCTTCCCGGTTTACACGGGATGTATGTAGGATTCCTTCTACGGCAAGTCTACCAATAATGGCATATAGAAGAATCTTCTGGGATGCTTGTGACCCTCGTCGTCTGCATGCTAGCTCACGTCAGGAATACGGTCTCACAAGGTCTTGCAAAGGGGACTTGGTAGCATCTCTCATAAAGCATAGATCCCTTAGCCATTTTAGGTCCTGGAACAGATTTCACTCCGGGCTTCTTTTGAAATACCACCCGAACGTTCCCCGTTAGTTGTTATTTCATGCCCGATATAACAGCGTTTTGATTCCTTCCGAACCGACACTTTCACTTGTCCGTCAAGTTTACGTGGGCACCGAACATTGTTAGAGCTTTCGGAGCTGTGTGGAGTTTAGACTATTCCAACAATGCCCATGTTGTCGTACAACGAAGACAAAGCCACTGAAAAATTATTAATATCAGGAAACATGGCTAATGAATAAAATATTTGCGGACCAATTCATTAAAGATGTGGTGTCCAAACTAGACAGACAATATAGGGAACTGTCACTTACAATCTATTGAGTTTGGAGGGTTAAATTAAATACCACCCCATAGAATAACGTGGCAAATTTTACCCGCACAAATCGAACAACGACCTGAGTCGAAAACTGAGAGACAGCAATTCGAAAAGCTTAAAGTCGTGGCTTTTTGTTGGCACTCTAGAATTAACCCAAGCTGTGGTGGGGGATGACAATAATTCAATTTAAAAAAAAACCATTTCAGGATAGCCGCAGAGGGGGTTTAAAATCGTTCTAATGTCACGTACAAATAAAGTGCTGTGGTAAAAGATAGCCATGACCCTATTGTTAGAGGCAAAATGCTTCGGCAAACGACGTAGAATGATTCTGCGACTAACTTGGCGATTAGCCATGAAGCAATGTGTCAATGTCAATTGCAACGCCCACAGATTTACATCAATGTATTTAATTTTGCAGAAAAGCTGGACAAGTGCTGCGAAGCGAACAAAAGAGGGGCAGAGTTCAACGAATGACAATCAAAGGCATGGAAAACATTGGAAATCACGTAAACGTTCGGGAAGCGATGCTGCAGCCACAAATGTCAATGCTTGCAACGGAATTCAACACGAGAATGCATCATGCGAAGACTCAAGAAACCCGAATGTTCGCTTAACCCAAGAAGAAGTAAAGTTTATGGCGGATGTCAAGCCAGTGGATAATCAGCACAGTGACGACAAATTGAAGACAGTGAACATGGTAGTGCACGAAAACATTAATTTGTGCGAGCTTTTGGACTTTAATTTTCAACGCAGCTCAAATACAAATTCTCCTGGTTTGGGAATAATTGGTCTACATACCTGTGGTCAGCTTGGAGTGGATTCAGTGAAATTGTTTTCCGCTTCAAAGGACGTCCAGTTTTTGGTTAATGTACCTTGTTGTTATCATCTTATTAACGAAGAATATGAGCTTGAAAATCCGGAATTTGAGAGGGCCAACAGTGACTTCGGAAATCCGTTTCCCGGATTCCCGCTGTGTTCAACGCTCAAACAACACCGTTTTTATTTGGGCAGAAACGCTCGAATGATGTCGTCTCAATCGCTTCATCGAATTAGTGCGGATGTAATGCCTTATTTTAATTCAAATTCCATGTCCATTTAATGTGAAAATTAAATATAGCCCTTACTCCGCCAAATTGCGCAGGACTGGCAGGGTTAATGTTTTCAGGGTTCTTGGTTATGACACGTTTTAAACTTCTGATTTCCAGCCTTCCGCAGTTTTTTCACAAGCTTTACTATTCCGAGCCATGCTTCAAGTATTACTTAAGCAAAAACTTGGACGAATCCCATCGGAGAAAAGAGTTGGGCGCATCGGGGCAAAACACGAACATTTCCCATCGTATACTTGGGCAGCGTGGAAGAAACTTGGGTTGGAAGACGTTGCGGTACAATGATTTTATTTTTGTTTTATGAAGTTCTTCTATACGCATACTGGCTTCGACCTAGAATTCTGGCTCACACATGAGTTAGTTTTACGTGTATATAGTAATAAATAGTTAGTTTGAAGTGAAGCAAACACATGCTAGAGTGATTCGCGCGACCTTTTCTCCGCGAACTCGAGTCAAGTTCACTGCCACAGCGACATATGGCTGTTGTGTAATACTGGACTAAGTTTGCAAGAGTAGCTGTCTGGTGGATAAAGAGGTCAAATTGAAGACACATTTTTAAGTTAGGTTTCCAGTTTAAGTCGGTATTTCCCCAAAGGCTTGCACATATAGAATATCTACTATATACTTTTTCATCCTGGAAAAAATGTATGTAAAATTATTGAGATAGCTAAACTGACTCCAGAGGGCGCTGAACTCCTGAAAAAGTATGGCAAAGTAGGTTCCTTCGCTGGTTGCAAAAGATAGCTTAATAAATTCGAGAGAAGATCTAAGGGTGTCTTCTGTGCTCCACTTTGTTCAAAGGCATCCTCAGGAGTCCGTCAGTTTGCATAAAATTCCTACCGGAGCGGAGATTCTCCAATTCTGTGTCAATTGACATTTGACATTGACAGGTTTTCAGGATATACATATGCGTTCGCAGCAGAAAATACTACGCTTTTGATATTCATTTACACATTTACAGTGTACATTCATCTCAACACTTTTGATTTTGGCAGGTATCTAATGAAGAAATTGAAAACCTACTAGAAACGTTTCTGCCTGAGAGAGAAAGATTCTACAAGTTCATTCTTTTTCGTTCCTTCTTTGCTCCATTAATTGAAGGCTTCATTTTGCTGGACCGATTGGCATATCTGCTGGAACAGGTAAATCTCCCAAAATCTGGTTCCAGTGTGCACATGAAAAAGCTTCACCTTACCGCATAGCTTTTGCTTGGAGCAGTGTCGGTTGAAGTTGAATTCATTCTTAAATTTTGCTCTCACGAGCTTAATTCTTCGTTTTGACGTAGACGTAATTATACTTAATTGCGACGTGTTTGCATGATTGCAGGAGACTACATGTGACGCTTCCATTGTAAAACTCTTTGATCCTTTCTGCTCACCTCGTTGCTACGCTGTTGTTGCGGTCAAGTGATTCCTACAATTATACGCAAGTACATGTTTTTATAAATGAATTTAGGGTAAATTTATTCATATTTTTTATAAATTGAACTGAACTTACGACGTCAATGAGCATGTGAAGATTTGAAAAAATGGGTAACTCCATTTATCTATGATTTATGTATGTAAGCAATGTGTGCAGATGTGGAAATTAAAAGGCGCACAAAAAAGTCGCTGTTCGTGTTGCGTTTGTGCTTTTTATTAAAAGAAGTCATTAAGTAAGAAGGTCATGAAATTCCATGCAGTAACTATAAGTTGAAAGCAAATATTGTGGACGTGTCAGCAGAAAATAAAATTAATGAATTATCTGGGAGGGGACAGGTGCATAATTATGTGTTCATACGTGAACATATACATTATACATATGCATACATTGTGCTAATGAGTCCTCGATCACAGCTTACCACTTACTGCTTCTCATATTTGCATGAATTTTAGTGTAAAAAGCTTCTGGAGATTGCATGTATATAATATATACAGACGTATTTAAAAGAAGATACAGAATTTAGGTAGGTACGTTTGTCTACTATTACCCCATTGTACCCCACATAGTTAAAATGCCGGCGGAATGGGCGGAAGAAGGACCAGAGTGGTTCAAGCATTGAATCATCCTGTAAACTAGCAATAATGTTTCAAAAAAAAACTTCATAAAAATGATGCCACATTGTTATGAAAACTCTTTTAATACTCGATCGTAAGTGACTTGGTACGTGCATCAGCGTCGCTTTGGCCAGGTTAGGTTGACTATGAAGTCGTGACAGAAAGTAGGAAAGTCAAGTGAAGGACAGTGAAGATCACATTTTTCATCTGCAAGGACTTGGTTGAGCAGCTTGTGGGGAAGCATCTACTGGGGACATCAGAGCGTGTGTGGATACTGATCGTGGTGCATGCTGGGAATGGAAAGTCAAAATTTACGCCACATACAGAGAATTCTGCAGACGCAGACTATGATAATATATAATACTACATAGTTGTGTGTAGTTGAAGTGGAAAAAGATGTGTGAAGGGAGGGAATGGAGAGTGGAGGTGGACATGAGTTGCCGTCAGTCTTGTGGCGGCTGCAGTCAGAGTCATGACTTGAAGAGAGGCGATTGCGTTTTGTCAGTGTGAAGTTAATAGGAATTTGGAGGACGACAAACACGGCAGGGATGCCCACACCCCTCAAAATGTGTGATTTCTACATCCATACTCACATTACTATGTTCATCCCTTCGCACGAGAGAGATCGCATATTTAAAGCTCTTTTGAAGGAGCGCAGAGAGCATTAGCAAGCATTTTTTGACGGCTTGGGAGAGTGACCAACAACGTGGTCATAACAAGCCTAGGTGATCTTTCCCACCAGTTACAGGCTCACTAATTTCACTTCTGATTCCGACTCTCCTACAGAATCTGTAGTCCACTTCACAGGGAAATTTCAGAGAGAAGGGAAGAGACGTATGCGTCATGTGTGCAGACGGAGTTAATTTCAGTCAGTTCCATGCTACCACACATTCTCACCAAAGACTCAAACAGGATAGGTTCCGTGTGTAACTTTAACGCTCTCAGTTTCCTTGACCAAAACAAAAACAAAAAAAACAGACTCACCTTCCCAGGGGCTTCTTTTTTCACAAAATAGCAATTACCTTCTTTTGCACGTTGTAAAAATTTATATATTTTTTGCACCCCGTACTTACCACAAGCTACCCTGCAATGGGAATTCAGTATCTTGCCCTATTTCTAGCATAGTCTGCATTGTGACCCACCTTTTCCCATTGGATACAAGCACTTCGTGTAACTTGTTGCTGTAGTGGCCATTAAGTTAAATGGTTTTATCATTACGAGAACATTAGCATTGGTTAATTCGAAATTTACAATCCACTTTCCTTGCATCATATGTCAGCAACATTGCCAACGGGTTTTGCTCGTGGCTAAACGCGAAACAAGCAAAAGCTTACAAGAGACTCACTTCACTCTCCACTGTTAGGTTGTACGTCCACTAAACTTTACGTAATCAAGGGGATCCTTGTCCATTCCGCTCCTTTTTCCTTCTTTTTTTGTCAATGTTTTTTTTTTCACGGTGATAATATTTTCTTAAACTGGTGGAAGAATTCTTTTCTGATTTTAGTAGTAAGCAAGTCTCACGTATACTTTACCTACCTCCGCCCTTGTGGAAAGTGCAAAAGCAAATTTCATACATTTAAAGATCACGTATCCGTGCTTTTGGGGGCAAAGAGAAACATTTGCGGTGCTATAGGTTTGAGTAAGGACGCGTACCTATATATATACATACATATGTATGTGCTTGCACAAAATGTCCCAAGCAGTGACGCCGTATCTTTGTTTATGACACGGATGGCAAAGTAATTGGTAGGATAGACTCTTTCTGGGTTATGCTACAGTCACTTAGCAAATGGCCACCTTGGACTCAGCCTTGTCTAGCTTCGTGCTGTCGATAAATTGCAATTTAATATCGATTTTAACCAACCAATCTTAAGTACTGTCATGTTAACTACCACACGAGCTTTTAATTTGTTTCATACATAGTAAATCACTCGTTGCTGTTCTCCACAAACGTGGCAAGGACGCGTTTGAGTTGGGTCCTTACGTGCTCTGTGCTTCAACGTTTGCACGGTTGGAAATCAGTCCACCGTCTGATCCCACAAATTAAATGGTTTCATAGTCAATCAGGGTAAAATTAGAAGCCGAAAATGTATTTAAATTTTAAAAATGTGCGCATCTTTGGCAAGAGAGTGACATTTAGTCAAATTTGTCCTCATTCCTCCCACAAACTGTAACTCTCCCGGTGTTGTGCAGTGCCCATAGTTAACTTTCAAATTCTACAAAGCCCAGTAATATTTTCGGACTCGATGGAAAGTATTAGCAAAATGGGGAAGCCCGTCCAATACGCATTCACTTTTATAAATCCACGTCATTCTCCACCTCCGAGCGATGTCAAAGAAAGAGGGGACACTTGTGCCTGTTCTGCAGCCTGTGATTTCAAAAGTTGTTGTCAACAGCTTTCCTTCGCTGGAATTAATGGTAAGTGAGCTGGAATGCGAATTTAAGACATAAAAAAATCCGCTGTGATAACATCTTTCTGGAATGAATTGCATTACCCCGCTATGCGTATCTAACATTAAAGGAAAATATAATAGGAAGGGACAAAGTCTTGGATTCCAACCATTACTCTTGCTGCCACCTCAGTTCCGGGAACAATTCCGAGAGTCTTTCGGAACACAATCACTGCTGGAGTTGTGGTTGTGGGAGCAGCTCGCACACAATTCGTCGGATTCACAAGAAAGCGCTGGGGGATAGCCGCTTCCTCTTTTTGCTGTCACAGGAGGCCGACGGAGTTTTGCTCCAGAGCTTGGAAAACGAAGGTGAGGAATTTCACACGTTTCTTCGAAGCATCCAATCCGTTTCCACGGCATCTCTTCGCCTATCCTGAGGGCAGGATGAGTCCTTTCTTCTCCGAGCATATTCCGCAGAATACTAGTGCTTCCTATCATTCTGATGTCATTATTGGTATTACATCGCGTGTATTATGTTACATGTATGTATGTATAGTATATGTATATAGGATTACAGAAAAGAAGATTTTTCTGGGCCTACTACGGATCTGTAATTCAAAAGATTTTCAAGTCAAAAATGTTTAATTGAGAAAAATTTCGTGAGCGTAAATTCAACACATTTTATCTGAAACGCTTTGAATTTAAGTGCAGGAATTATTTAGTGTTTTCGGAATTAGGACAAAGGGCGGTTTTGGCCACCATTTATTCTTTGTAATCCCATACATATACTATACACACACATACATATAACATATGCGAGGTAATAGAAATAATGCATGAAAAGCAGTTCCAGAAGATAGATTACTTTAGAAGTCCCACAAAGTTCCTTATAATTTGGTCGTCCGCTTTCATTGGAGGAAAAATGCCTTTAATATACATGCTGTCAATAATTTTTGTCATCGTTTTATTGTAGCGACATACCCAACGCTGATATGGTCTTCAAAGGTGGAAGATACGGAGTTCGTGGGACAAAACCGAGTCTACTGCCGAGGTATGAGAAACGGTTGCTGATAATTTTCACTCTAATTGTAAGTATGTTCTAAAATTTGGAATGTGCAGTGTGAGTTAAATACGAGCTCAGCTTTGAACACCCTTGAAAAAAATCTGGAACCAAATCCTGGAAAATTTTGAAAGGGAAAAGGTGCCAAGAAATTTTATGAGTTCGCATTAAAACGAAATACTGCTGCGTGATCCTGTTTTTCCTAATACAAATTTTGGGCAGTTATATTTTGAGTGGAATTTGCAATTGTATGTCAAGCTAATCAATTCTCTCGATAAGATTACCAGCAATTTTGTGGAATGTGTAAACTAGCATCGTGAGTTTCCACAATTTTATATATACATACATATGCATATTGCATATAGATTAAATTGAACAATAGCAATTCAAAAAGTCTGAACTCTTGGTGTTTAGAATTTCTCTTGCTAGCCTTCGTAACATTGCAAGCAAGACATGGAGGTTTGACTGAATGTATATACATATTTGAATTTGAAATAAGTCATATAAAATGCAGATGCAATTTATGAGTTTCAACTTCCCATTATTCACTTCCTCGTATTACGTCTATGCACTGGTTGCTGCAAGTATAGCAAATGAACACCTGGAATCAGTAAACATTTTTTTGAAGGAATTTACAGGGAAAGAAAAAGCGTCGTTCCCCCGGATGCTTGGTTATCCGGAAAACCAGGAGCCTCAACTCAGCGGCCGACGTGGTTGCTGATTGGCTACAGAAGCTTCGATAAATCCGTAGAGGGTTCTATGGAGTCCACTTGGAAAGAGTGGTCAGGTGCACGATACGTTTACTTAAATATCCGCCAAGATTTTGAGATCCGTCGAATTTCTTTCTTAAATCGTGTTCTTCCAAAAGACCACTTGGAGTTATTTATGTACGTAGTCCTCATTGAAATTGGAAACGTAGACCACAACAATATTCTGTGGCTACTTGACTTCGTCCAGCGTTCCCGTGTGGAAATAATGAAGGGGTTTATAAGTGTTTATACTGAAATTGATTTGAACGTTCCTGCAAATGCTACTAATGATCAATAAAACGTACCGAAACATAATAAAAATCCATAAACAGAAATGGAGATTTGACACATTTATTTTCTGGTGAAGAAACCTGTTTAATTATTCACGGATTCAGTCCAAAAACGGGCGTTTTCTAACGTGAGTGGGCATTGAACGTCACTGTATTTTAGCCACATTCAGTGAATACATTGTTCCACGTTTAGTGAGTATGTATGTAAGGACTACTAGACAAAACTGCTAGCGGATCGTTCTTCATTTGCAAATACTCTATAGAAAAGAACACATTTCCTGCCTCATGCTATCGACTCATTGCAAGGGAAGGTATGACATGCAGTGAATATTAAACGTGGAGAGAACAGCAGTGAGTGGAGGGAATTAAGCAACCGAGCAACATTTTGTAAACGGGTGGGATATAACATACACATCAACATGCAGGTCAGCATCCTGATCCAAGATTTTGTACGAACTCTACTTGGGTAAGAATCCGAATAAAACGTAGAATTATCAATAGCGAGCCGTCCTGCACAAAGTGAAGCGTACGGATGAAAAATAATTATTATTCAACTTGTCATTTTTCTCATCATTATTATTTTATCTCGTTTTATCAGCACAAGAGAGCACAAATATTAACTTTGGTTAGTAGTAAATTGATGTACCATTGACCGACGAACTTACAAATGAAATGACGAACACCTGTCTGTAAACATTATACGAAAAACTTATAACTGCCAATGTAGCTGGTAGCAGCAGTAAAGGAAAGCACAAATTCATCTCACAACTGAAAGGATTAATTGCAAACAGACTTATCACTTTCTTCCTCTTCTTCAGAGTCGTCTTCATCGTGATGATGCGTAACTTTCCTAGGCGTTTCAGGCCGAATATGTGGCACCAGGCTTTGACTCCTCTCTAACACCTACACCATTCCACCATAATCAAAGTTATTATTTACATGATATTATACCTTCTACTACAAACCGCCCACGGTACGTATGCGCAAGCAGAATTTTGGTGAAAACAGTAAACATGGGTCGTTGAAGCAATTGGCAATACAAGGAATCTTAACGGAATTAGGAACGGAGGAAGTATGAAAAGGTATATAAAACATATGAAAGGTTTTATTGAGGTACTATTCATGACTTTGAGAAAGCAATTTACACATTACAAACACATTGGAAAGAATTCATATACTAGATCACGAAACCAGCGGAAAAGAGATTCACTGACTAATACACATGTACGTATTATGATATTACCACGCTTTTAACTTTTAAATAATTAACGGTGGCTACTTTTAAGATACAGTGACTTTATCATTTGTCTACCCTTCTATCTTCATGGAAATTTTAATGGAATTTGCTTTCCTTTATCGCTACTGCAAGTGCGGGTGTGACATCTAGAATTGACAAGCAATGTGTATTTCTGGTGCGTTTTGAGGGTAATTACCTTTGATGCGACTTTGGCTTTGGCAAGACTTATTGCGTGGTTATTCTCGGCACTATTTTCCTCTTTTCCATCTAACATCGAAGTTTGCCTAGACCTTGAAAATGTTGTGGCATCAAATGTGAAGGGTTCTTCGTGAGCAACAGTAGATTCGTGTGGCATCTAAAAAAATTGATAGTTAAAATTATACAAGGAGAAAATAATGCGCATGAGACCAAAATCTTCGGAATCAGAAGCATGTAATTACCAACATAGCAGGAGCGCGAAACATGTAACTGAAGGGATAATACATCAAATTCAGAAAAGTTGATGCATAAACATCAGCATAACGAACGACTTGGCTGGAAAAGAAAGTTTGCCTGGAACCGGAACGGAAGAGACTCCCCAGCATACCGTAAGCCAAGTCCATTTCGTGCGTGACTTCCCGAATTGCTGCCCGTATGTTGGAAATGTCTGGTTTTTCTTTGGTGCTGCTGTCCAAGTTTCTGTAAATAATAAATGAACCCGAATGCAACACGCAGGCAGAGGCTTTTTTTACTCCATACTAATTTAATTATAATTGGCACAAAACTTTATAGACCTTCAAAATAGCCTTTACAAATTAACTTACTTGTAGGTTTCTCCTAACATTATGTCCAGGGCGGTAATCTTTTTGAAAAGGTTACACTTGTCCGTCCATACGTGAAGCTCGTGAACCAATTCCGGAATAATTAGGAATGTTCGCCACCCCCGGAGTTTTTTGGACTTAAGAACATCACCAAAAATATGATCTCCAATGTACAAGACATCTTTTCCTTTGGCTCCAATCAGTTCAGTAAACACGTCGCAAGAACCTAGCAAGGAAAGCGTACCTTGGGTATTTGTCGACTCAGTGTGAACTACTTAACTCCAGAAGCTTTCAAAAATATGCAGTTACCGTTTTGTTTGTACGCCCTAAGACGCTGGCGAAAATACCGTGTCCGCAAGTCAACTAGTGAGTGGCTAATTGACTTCACCGGGCGAACGGATCTGAATCACCACCAATAATAATATGAAATAGCTCACAGAATCGCGGTATAAACAACTTGGTAACTTCAACATTGTGAGAGCTTCGGAAGTATGTAATGGCAAATGAAGGCAGCCAAAAACGGCCATTTATATACGTTACATATTTTTAGTACATGCAACCAAAATAACAATAAAACATGTATAGCCTACCTCCAGAGTATATTTGACCTTTTTGCAATGGTCCCGTATGTGTGCCGATCTTCAGAGCTCCTGTGGTAATGTTAACTTGTCGTAGAATTGTTCCCTCTTTGAAAAATAAAGGTTTTCTTGCGTCCAGGACAATATAATCGAAGTAGGTTTTCCAATTTCGATGAGGTTCATCAGGCTGGAACAAAAGTAATTATTTGGTGAGAACGATATATTTTATACGGTTTATACTTACAGTCACACTGCATTACTGGCAAGTAAAATTGGTTATGTTTCAACCTTTGGTCCGAAAGGAAAGTCGAATAAATACGTCATGATTTTCTCAGTGTACCAGTATTCAGAGTTTGTCAACAGGAAAACTTTCACCCCAGAGTTATTCATTCTTTCAAGCAACATGGGAAGTCGTTCATCCTTGACGACATACTCTTCCAAGTTTTCCACTGTCTTGAGCTTTAAATCTCCCTGTAAGAGCATTGAAACAATTAAATCAGGGTTCAAATTAGTTTCACAGACATTTACAGTAAATCGGTTTTCATCGAATTGGTCTACAAGTATGTTTCCTCAAACAATTAAATAATTTGTTACGTTAATTACAAACCTTCTCGTGAACCCAATCCACGGCATTTCGTACGTCCTGAAATATAGACTTAAAAGACATGAACAAGTCTCCGCATTTGACACCAGTGGTGGTTCTGAAAAACAACATATCAAATTGTTAATTTCAAATATTTGGGTTTCAGTATCGTAAGTAATGTGGATACAGGATTCATAAAAAGATTGTCCAGTGACAAGCAGACATACGCTGCATTGATAGAACATAAGTAAAACCGTGTTCTTGTTTTTATGACGAATCTCGTCGTTTAAACTATATAGGTTATTTCAAAGTAAAAGCGATTTTTCTGATTCTGAATCTGCCACAATCGATCAAAATAGAAAGAAATGTCGAAAACAATACTTACGAGGAATTGTTGGGGGCATTGGCAAAAAAATCAATCAGACAGGCCAGCAAATAGGTTTCAGGAAGATTGAACAGGGTATTCAAAACGTATACTCTATTTTCATCCAAGGCCAAAAACTTGTTTGGGTAGAGCTCGTATACTTCCGACCTGTGAAAGTTATAAAAATGTTAAACTTTTACTTTTTGCTACTTATAGCTGCTAATTAAATTTTTGGAAAATGATTTTCGGTTATAGTTGTCAGCATTATTCACCTGTCTACATCTTAATTTGTTTATCAGCAATTGGTATGTAATGTAAACATGTAAGCAAAATTTATCCAATCAAATTTTGTAGGCTGTATTCAGTGCTTGTAACTTACGATTACGACCAGGTATTTATGTAAATGTCATGTAAAATGTGCCTGAATTGTGTATGCCATGTAACTACAATTGACTAACTAAAGTCAGCGTTATTAACATTAAAAATATTAGCGCTAAATTAATTCTGTCAACCATAGTTGAGGTATAACATTTGCAGTCGCCTATTTTTATTTTCAGATAACTTTTGACTCTAGCAGCTAGTAGCTGTAGTTACATTTACATACGAAATACGAAAGGTAATGACACAATCGAGACTTGCAATAAGTAAAAAATCAAATGCATAGGAAACGATTTCTAAGATAAAATTCAACTTGGGAGAAAATACTTCCAATCCGAAGTACTTATAATTATAATATTTAAATAAGTATTTAAAATACTAAAATGGTTGCTAAAAACATACTAATTTGTGTGTAATGCAAACTTATTTCTGTGCTTTCCTGCGTCGGTATTCACAATATTGATACACGAATACTCATATCTTCATCGTTCCCTAGCATTAGCATGTAATTGCTGTAATTGAGGAATCAAAGTTGTCATAAATATTTTTGATGATTTCTTGATTTAGAAAACGTGCAGTTTTAAAAAAGCAAGTTTCTGCAGACAATCGTCATCTGGTTATTATTGTAATAACGGCTGTACCAGTATTGCACAGTATTGTTGCTAAACCATGACATTATAGCTTATGATTGGCACCAAAGATACAATGATATGATTTAGACTCGTCCATAATACCCAAATTTTGTTTCTAAAATGAACGACCATTGTTCAAAAGGCATTGCCAAAACTAATACAATAATAATGATGTACGAATGAATTCCCATACAAACAATGAAATAATGTAGCATTTGAAATTCTACTGTCGACAGTCGAGATTCTATAATTTTTTGAGATTTCTAAGTAACTAATGACTACCGGGAATTATCGTGGGACGGGGGAACCCCGGAAAACATAGACACACCTTCGGGATATTCATCTCATTTCTCACTTACGTCTACGTAATTAGCGATTTTCCCTGAACCCAATGCTTTAACTTAACGGCTTCCAAAATTCTCAACGTTGAACAAACAGAAAGCATCGCAAGAAACAAAATTGATTAAAAGTTTACTGTTTAAGAAATCGGAATCCATGGCAACAAACCAAAATGTTTCCGTAGGCGTCGACTTTCAGCAGGTTACCGTAGTAAGAATCAAACCATAGGCCTCTGTAAGAGCGAAAAAACACAGTCAATACAAATTAGGGCTCCACAGTTAGGATTTGGCAACGTAAAGTTTAAGTGAAACGCATCTAAAATCGTCTCTATCTCCACACAGAGCATGACTGTATCTTTTTTTAGGTAACTAATCTGCCTGTAAAATTATTAAAATGCAAATGTGTGATCACTCATAAAACATGTTTTTTTATTTTTCGAAAGTTCGTAATCTTCAATAATCATTGTTCATAATCTTCAATAATCGATAGTCACATAATTACACAGGAAAGGAATCTTTCTACACCTGCACGAAAGCTAGGAAATTTTTTAGCAATGACACTGTCCAGGCAGATTTTCATACAAAAAGTGACACACAACTAACAACTGGTTACGATCAATAATTGCGTTCCTTCAATCACAGTGCAGTAGAGAAGCACATTTGTACAATAAAAATAAAGTAGGTCGTAAATGCACACCTGATCGGAAATGACGGATCATAATAAAATTCAAGGAGCTCATTTGGATACCCCATTGCAACCAGTCTCTGCTTAACCAGGTTGAATCCCAGCGTTTCATACTGCGGCGACTTGTAAACTGTAAAGCAAAAACGGTGTTGAAATAATAGCTTCGTTAGCGTTTGTGTCAACGTGGAACCATCTACATATAACATTGGTATATTTGTACACCAGTATGAATACTGGGTTTCTTGATGTGGCAAAACAAAACAAGGAAATGTGCATCCTGTGGGAGACCGGGAGAAGTGAACAACAAAGCTAAATAGGTTACGTGCACAACAGTAATCTATCGGGTCGTAGTCATAATGAGGTAAACAGCAAACTTGCAACGCTTGTCATTGTACAGGAAGTCGTTTTTGTTAACTTTTTTTTCACTTTAAAAAATCAAAAACATGTGGGATTTGATTTCTACAGTTTATTTTGAAAGACGCACGAAGTGTACAAGTATTACAGGTACACATTTCAAGTAGCCGACAAAATCTTTCTCTATCAAATAAATACTGTACACGAGGTTTGCCAAATTAATCGTCACGAACAAAATATTTGCAATGAAGTCGGTCGGGCTTACCAGCTAAAGTATAATCCATGTCAAATCCAAAAAATTTGATCTTGTCCAGATGAAGACTTCGATTAACAAAAATCCTGTAAGTAAATATAGCAATATAAATGATTTAGCCGATGGATGAAAGCGTCAAATTGAATCCATTCTATCTGCATACTAATTATAATTTTAATGTTTTTGATTTTTATCATTTACAAGTTGTACAAGTTGCTTATAACAAGAACTTCTACCAAATTGAAGTATATTTGAGTGCGACACGTAAAGGCAAAACAATGACAAATGACACCACTCCAAATTGTCAACGTGCGAAAAACAAGTGGGTATTAACTACTAACAACAATCTCGGGTCTGTGAAACGGAAGGGATTAAAAAAAAGAGGTTGAATAAAAATAAATAAATGAAATCTAACCTGTGAGCAAGATCTCTTTCATCTCCCAGATTCATGGGATCGACGGCAATGTCGTCTTCATCAGGGTCGGTATGAAAACCGTAGGAATTCTTCTGCGGAATGTTCATATTTCCCCAGCGACAATGACCAACGGGACTGAGGGGATTGACGTAGGGACTGCCCGGGTAGGAACAATCGGACTCTGACAAGGAAGTTCTGCGGCCTTCGTCAGACACGGTCACGGCTGCACTTTCACCAGCGTTCTGTCGAGTCTTTGGAATGGGTACTGGTGCACCCTGAGTGCGAAAATCAGGCATTTTCCTCCGGTCCTCTCTCTCTCTCTATCGATTCGCATGCACCAACAAAATCCTCAAGCTCGACCGTCTCTTGCAGTGAAGAAGCTCAGGAATCTTCTCGCCTTTTCCTTTTACTGCTCTGCCCGCCGCTGGTTTGATCATCCAACCCGATTCCTCTCCAATTCCCACTTCTTCCCTCCCGCAGCAAGCAAGTCAATTCCCCTCTTTTTACCCTTTTTACTCTTCTCTTCTTCCTAGAAATCCTTCACAAAATCCACCTCCAACGCTTCGTCCTCGCTTTTCCCACCTACACGCCAGTCACGGAATTTCCTTCCCACACCTACCAAACACCATCAAGACATTACCGAGTTATTAGAGCAACCCTTTTCTCATCATTTTTTCATCTCTATCTCGAAAATCCCCGCATACGACAACCTCATCGCCCATCACCACAAACATTCATTCACTTGAGTTTCTATTTCCATTCCCCATACACCATTTTTCTCTCTACATTTCACCTCCACACATTCCATTCCATTTCTCAATGCCAATTTCTAATTGCGTAACCAATGCGGCTACAAGTTCGAGGAGTTAAGAATCTGTCAATTTACCCCCTTGTACACCTGACCCCAATGTGTCACTTGTCACTGTGTCAGTGTCACATGTTCATTCATTCACACTTATAACATTTTCTCAATCTCCATACATACTTACTTCTGATGAATTTGACCACGTAAATCGGAGGGAGTGATGCTTATATATGTACAATTTCTTTTTCACACTTAAGCACCGAAAAAGTGCAATTAGATTTGGTACAGAAAATCAGGCGCATTTCGAGAAAACTACCATTATTACTACTGTTCTTGCTCTTGCACGATACGATCACGAAACAAACACCAGAGTCTATATATTTTTCCTATATTATTAACAGCATACAATAAAAAAACGTTACCAAATTACATTTACCAGCGACCTAAAGACCAGATTTTCGTAACTAGAAACTAAAACTTTTGACACAAATTTGTTTGGTTTGATGACAACAATAATATTCCATTGACTTGACGGAAGTGGAATGATAAAAAGGTGCAGACGATGGCTTAAAGCTTTTTGGCGACAGAATTTGTATTGTAGTTGCTGAGGAATACTTAAAAGGAAATACCAAATACGCACTTCGGATGTGCATAAGAGACTAGTAGAAAAGTGCCACATGGAGATGCGACGGACTACGCTACATGCTACATCGTTATTCCTTTATTACATGCTCTCTTATGCTCACTCCTTTATAATGCCGGGGACGGGGACCAGCACGAGCAGGCCGTAAAGCTCTACGCCAGGGATGCCCACGAGGGGGTTTTTGGTCACCCGGGTGACCATTGCGCACTTTCAAAGTGACCATCGACCAGTTAA